>CAUOFW020009824.1:0-10500 GCA_963454935.2 Ilex paraguariensis
TATATGCAGCTTTTTCCCAAGGAATAATATTGTTGGTAAAAGTACATTTTTTCTACGGAAAAGTGTAATTTCTCATGCTTATTACCGAAGAACTGAAATAATTGGTCACGAAATAGAATGTAATTGCTGGCAAAATAATCCTTGGTAGAACCCAATTTTTACCTATGAATTTTTTTTTTTCGGAATCATCGAAGAAAGCAACAAAAAATTTACNCTGGCAAAATAATCCTTGGTAGAACCCAATTTTTACCTATGAATTTTTTTTTTTCGGAATCATCGAAGAAAGCAACAAAAAATTTACTAGGGAATAATTATTAGCTAAAACCCTTATTTCTTATAGTGAATTTTAGTGGTGGCGAATCGCTGGTGGTGGATGATGGTAATAAACATAAAAATGAGAAGTGTTTTACATGTAAGTGATTTTAGAAGAGTTTTTTATTTTTGTTTTTGTGTATACTTATAGACTTATATAAGTGGTAAAACTTTTTTGATTATATGCAAATAATTTAAATAAATAAGATCAAACACTATTTTTTTTTTTTATCAAACTAACTATGAGAAATCATAAAGTCTTAAAAATATTTTTTATAGGTCATCCAAATACCACAAAATTTTACCAAATTGGTAAAATTGCTAAGCACGACAGCTAATGCATATCCCAATGTACATAATGGATATGCCTGATGTCGATAAAGAAAAACGATGAAAGTAAATTGAACAGCTGCCATGAGATGATTGTCTAAGGAAGGCATATGGTCAACAATAACATAATGGCATGGTGCTCTCTCTCTATTGTCTAGTTCATTGATTCGAAATATTCTTGTCATCCCATCTCACTCTCAATCCAACGGTCAGGATTACAGTACTCCTCCAATATATGTAGCACAAACTTTTTATCTATAGCTTGTACAAGCCTTCTAAATTTGCTTCCCTTCTTGCCAAAAAAATGGGTTATGTTGGAAGTGGAAAACCTCATGCAGTAATGGTCCCATACCCATCCCAGGGCCATGTGACCCCTATGATGCAACTTGCCAAGCTTCTACACTCCAGAGGCTTTCATATCACCTTTGTCAACACTGAATTTAACCATAGACGTTTGATCAAGTCGAAAGGGCCAGAATCAGTGAAGAGCTTGCCTGACTTCAAGTTCGAGACGATACCGGATGGAATGCCACCATCGGACGTTGATGCAACACAAGATGTGCCAAAGCTATGTGACTCGACTAGAAAGAATTGTTTGGCTCCTTTCAAGGAGCTATTGGCTAAGTTGAATTCGTCTCATAACGTACCTCCAGTTACATGTATAGTTTCTGATGGAGTTATGAGCTTTGGCATAAAAGCTGGTGAAGATATGGGCATTCCAGAAGTTCAATTCTGGACTGCTTCCGTTTGCTCCTTTATGGGATACTTGCATTATCGTGAACTTATAAAAAGGGGGATTTTCCCTTTTAAAAGTAAGTGAACTACTGTTCCTTATATTGTCTATCATAGTATCATGTGATTTGGGAATTTAGATTGAGCAATTTTATTTACACCTAATTTATCGATTTAATTTATTAGTCTATTTATTTATAATTATTAAATTTATAGTGAGTTTCACTATTTGTTAAGATCCGTAATTACTGCAATAATTATGATGAATTAGTTTAAAAAATTACGTCAATAATTTAGATTTAAATAGTATTATTAATTTAGATTTAATAGAGTATTAGATTATGAGAGCATCCCAAGCTTAGCTTGGGTAATTCGTCACCACTCAACAAAGGGGTGAGGATTCAAGTTTGCAAGTGGTATCAGTGGAGACAAGTTGCCAGTTCTTGTGAGGTCGTAAGAGTCTGATTCGATCCTTCCAGTCATTTTTTAAATATTTATTTTTTGTCTGTAATACTCATTAAATGGCTAAATCTTTTAATTGTTCGATCAAATTAAAATTAGATACGAATAATATAATTGTAGACAGAAAATAGTTATTTGACCGGTATTATAGATAAAAAAATAAATATTTTTTTAGTTTTTAAAAATATTAAATAGTATTATATGAATGTCATAAATGTGAAATATATGACACAACGTAATTAAGTTGACA
This sequence comes from Ilex paraguariensis, assembly GCA_963454935.2. Taxonomy (NCBI): domain Eukaryota; kingdom Viridiplantae; phylum Streptophyta; class Magnoliopsida; order Aquifoliales; family Aquifoliaceae; genus Ilex; species Ilex paraguariensis. The sequence continues at coordinate 2,087 of CAUOFW020009824.1, forward strand.
TGAAAATATTGTGTGTTAAAAATATTTCTTTATTGACTCAAAGACAAAACGAAAATATTATGATACTATACAATTAAAATCTATTTAACGAGTATTAATTGATGAAATTTTTTTTGGAACATTAATTGAAATATTTAAACTTTGAGGGGTATAATTTATAATTAACCCAAAAAAATTTTAACGGCTAAATAGATGGTATTTAATCTCAAATATACACTGATACGTATTTATATTTTTTAAGATATAAATTAATATTTTTAAATTTAAAAAATATTAATTCAAATTCAAATGATCTTTCGATCTAAGTTGAGATTAGTCCAAATAACTGTATCACTTATTGCTGCACCAAGGTGTTGACGCCAATGCATTGACAAAATCAGACAAAATTGAGAAAAACTAATATGTGGCTTACAAAGTCATGCTCTAGAGTAGTGGCCGTCTTTTTCAAGGTTTTGATGGTTTGTCAGGAACCAAGAACCCCAGGAAAAAGGGACTAACTTTGGACTTTTCCAATATTCATTCCAAGATTGATGGTCATGTATATTTGGATCTTTCTTTGTTATTCAAAATTTCATTTTATATGATAGTTATCTTTTGATCATATAATTATCTTTTGATCTATTCATAGCTACCTCTGATTCATTTTTCTTTAAAAAAAAAGTTATTGCAAAAACCGACGTTTATATTATTTTCAATCTAATTTTTTTAAGTAATAAACTAATAGTGACCATTTAGCCTATAATTAGGGGCCAATAATTGCAGACTCTCTCTCTCTCTCACATAGAAGCAATAAATACATCTACCCCACCTTTGAATGCATCACAACCTGATGCAAAAATATTTATTTCTAAGAAGTCACAATTAGTGATCTATTATATGTAGAATTGAGTCATATTTGCAAAGCACATGAATTGATCTAATTCTGGTATATATATAGCTGATATATGCAGCATGGTTTTCTCACTTGAAACATTATCCTCGAACTCAATTTCACTTTGATGCATCCCAGATGAAAGCTACCTTACCGACGGGACTCTCGATTTACCTATTGATTGGATTCCTAGCATGAGAGGCATACGATTTATGGACCTTCCAAGCTTCCTACGAACCACCAATCCGAATGACATCATGTTTGACTTCATGGGAGAGGAAGCACAGAACTGCTTAAATGCGTCTACAATAATTTTCAACAGTTTCGATGCATTGGAAAATGAAGTGTTAGAGGCATTCACTTCCAAGTTTAATTATCCCAACACTTACACAATAGGGCCTCTCCACCTGCTATGCAGAAATGTGCCCGAGAGCGAAGTCAAGTCGCTTAATTCAAGTTTATGGAAGCCAGACTCTCACTGTCTTCAATGGCTAGACCAAAGAGAGAGAGACTCTGTAGTGTATGTGAACTATGGAAGTGTGGCAACAATGTCTGTTCAACACTTCCAAGAATTTGCATGGGGGCTTGCAAATAGCAAGCAACCATTTTTATGGATCGTTCGACCAGACATCTTGCAGGGTAATTCGGTAATGTTGCCTCAAGCATTTTTGGAGGAGACGAAGGATAGAGGATTGCTAGCTAGTTGGTGTGCACAAGATGAAGTTCTCGCCCACTCAGCTGTTGGTGCTTTTTTGACGCATTGTGGATGGAACTCTGCGATAGAGTCAATATGTGAAGGTGTGCCGATGATATGCTGGCCATTCTTTGCCGACCAACAAACGAACTGTCGATACTCATGCACCGAATGGGGGATTGGAATGGAGATCAATCACGATGTGAATAGAGAAGAAGTTGAAGAACTTGTTAGACAAATGATGGAGGGGGAGAAAGGGCAGAAGATGAGGGTGAAAGCTCGTGACTGGAAGAAGAAAGCAGAAGAAGCTACTACTATTGGGGGATCTTCATATAACAATTTTGATAAATTCATCGAGAAGGCTCTTCATTATAAAGAGAAGTAACAAACTATGGAGGAAACTAATAATGCTAGGTGTTTCTGCTGACTATATTTATATATTACAAGCAGGATGCACTTGATACAAAAAAGTGGGAGCAGTTAGTTGTCCAATAAACCCACTAGCACCAAAAATGCAAATTTACATAGCAAATTTACTGATCAAATCCACAGTTGTTGTGGGATTAGCAGTGGACCTAATTTGATATTCAGATCCAATACTAATTCAACGACAGTTGATAATTTGGGTAGCAAATTTTGTCACTTAAATTGGTGCAACATTGATTTTTAGTTGTCATTATGGGATGCCATAGCCCTCAGGTTAGTTGTGGCTCTGGTGGGTACCATGCTTGTATTTTGAGTTGTGAGAGGGTGTTGTGATATTGGAATACTAGTTGATTGTACTACGTAATACAACTACTAGATACTAAAGAAGATGCTAATCTGTGTGATATTCTTTGGGAGACTGTGTAGCTATAGGTTCGAGTTTCGACTCGATCTAGATCAAGAAAATTATAAGGTATAAATAAATGCCCTATTTAAAAGGAACAAGTTTTGGATCAATGAAAGAAAATTCTAGATAGTTCAAAATCCTCCAAGGGTCTTTTTCAGAAAAAAAGGTAAGGAAGAGCTTAAGTCGGTCCCACCAAATAATGAGTAATCATGAAATAGGAGTTGCTAGCTCACCTATTGCAATTTTTTTTATCGTAATTGGGATGGTGTAAAGTATTCCAAAAAATAAAATAGGAAATTTGAATTATTTCTATTGAAATCCTCTAAGGGTCTTTTCTAGAATAAACGATAAAGAAAGAGCTTAAGTCGATCCCTCCAAAGAATAAGTAGTCACGAAATAGGAGTTGGTAGCTAACCTATTGCAAATTTTTTTATCTTAATTGGTACATAGTGTAACGTATTCAAAAAAATAAAATAGGAAATTTGAATTGTTTCTGTTGAAATCCTCTAAGGGACTTTTCTAGAAGAAAAGGTAAGGAAGAGCTTAAGTTGGTCCCTCCAAAGAATGAGTAATTACGAAATAGGAGTTGCTAGCTCACCTAATGCAATTTTTTTTATCTTAATTGGGACACAGTGTGACGTATTAAAAAAAATAAGAAATTTGAAACTATTAATTTTTCATGATATAAAAAGGCTATTAGTAAAAACTTCAGAGAATAAAGTTTAAGCTAAAAAAATGTGAACATGTTTTAATCAAAAGATTACTCTGTGGTAGGTGATGTTTTCATAGACAGAAAATCCAAAAACTTCTTACCATATTAAGACACATTTTAGCACAGGAGGAAAATTTTTCATTGATCAAGCGATAAAATACATGTGAAATTATTTAGCGACCAACTAGCATTAACCCATTGATAGATCTTTTATAAATGACAACCACAAGCAATAACCTAGGGGTGTCAAGTTTATCCATTAACATGAACTCAACCTGACACAAAATTTAAAAATAACACGATTAGTTGACACAAGTAATAAATGTGTTAAATTAAGATTCAACACGAATAATATAATTAATGGGTACAGTAGATATAAAATAAGTATTTAACGAGTATTGTAGACAAAAAAAAAAAATTTAATTTTTTAAATATTATTATACGAGTTGTTATGGAATTAAATAATTTTTTACTGACACGAATATTAACACATATTCGACATATGCCGAAAATAACCTGACACAAAAATAACACGACAGAATATTACACGACACGACATAATTGAATAATTGATAATTATAAATAGGAGTTAACTTTGGTATCACCTTTTACATTTTTGGTATAGTACCAAAAAAGTAAGGGATTTCAGTAGTTAATATTTGTACATTAAAAACTCACAACCAGTTTCTCCCAAAAAAAGGTACTTTACCCCAAAAAAATGGTATCTTACCTCCAAAAAGTGATAACGTATCCCACAAAAATGGTAACTTTCTAAAGTAAAATCTTACCCCTAAAAAGTGGTACCTTACTTTCAAATAGTTATAATTTATCTCAAAAAAGTGATACATTTTCCCAAAAAATGGTATTTTGCCCCCAAATAGTTGTAAGTTATTCCGAAAAAGTGGTATATCCCAAAATAGTTGTATCTTACCCTTAAAAAGTAATAATTTATCCCCTAAAAGTGATATTTTACCCCTAAAATAGTTAGAACTTACGTCCAAAAGATTATCTTACCCCCAAAAAGTGGTACCTTATCCCTCAAACAATTGTAACTTACTTTCAAAACTACTACTTTACCCCAAAATAGTTGTATCTTACCCCCAAAAAGTGATAACCTACCCTCAAAAAATGGTACATTTTTCCTAAAAATTAGTATCTTCTCCCCCAAACAATTGTACCTAACTCCCTAAAAATGGTAACTTATCTCCAACAAATGGTACATTATACCCAAAAAAGTGGTACCTTATACCCAAATAGTTGCACCTTATCATCAAGAAGTGATCATTTACCCCTTAAAAGTGATAACTTACCCTTGAAAGTGATAATCTTGATCACTAGGACAACTAAGACCAGTCTGATTTAAGTTAAATGGTTGATTACTAAACATGTCATAGGATCGGTCCTGATTTAAGCTACGATCGCCAAGCTTGGTTCCTAAGCTTTAAGACCAGTCCTAATTGACGGGAAAAAAATGGTAAACTTATCCAAACAAGGGTAAACTATTTTACAATTTTATTCCTAAAATTAGTAAATAACACTTTTATCCTTACAATATGCATATTTTATCATTTTGACTCCTAAAATATATATTTTTTCAATTTGGCCACTAAAGTATTCAATTTTGTATTAATTAGATAAATTGAATATTAATTGGATGTTTTTGAATATTGATTTGATAAGTTGAATATTAATTGGATGAATTTGAAAGTTAATGCGATGTCAATTTGCCTAATTGCATATTAGTTGAATATTTTCAAGATAAAATTGAAAAAAAAATTAATATTTTAGGGATAAATTGATAAAATATGCATATTTTAGAGGTAAATGTATATTAACCCATTTTACAAAATCATGATTGGTTTTAGAAAATCAGGATCGCTCGTGACTAATTTCTAAAATTGATTAATACATTTTTATCCCTAAATTATAGATATTTTATAGTTTCATATCTAAAGTATCAATTTTTTTAGTTTTATCTCTAAAGTATTTAATTAACAAGCAGTTAACAAATTGACATTACATTAACACGTTCAATTCATCAAATTAAAATTAAAGTTAAACAAATTAATATTAAATTCATCAAATTAACATTTAATATCGTCCAATTAACACTCAATTCATCAAATTAACATCAAATTAACATTCAATTCATATTAAAATTCATCTAATTAACACTCAATTCATCAAATTAACATTTAAAATAATAAAAAAAAAATTTAAATCAACACCAAATTAACATACAATTTTATCCAACTAATAATTCAATTCATCAAATTAATACCAAATCAACATTCAATTTTATCTAATAAACATTCAATTTATCAAATTAACATTTAAATTTACTTAGTTAACATTAAGATTTATCAAATTGACATTCAATTTCATCAAATTAACACCAAATTAGAATTCATTTCATCCAATTTATATTCAAATTCATTCAATTGATACTCAATTCATCAAATTAATATCTACTATAATCCAATAATAACAGTTTTATCCATAAAGTGTGGAAGTTTTGTCAGTTTTATCCCTAAAGTATCAATTTTATCAATTTGACCCCTAAAGTATTCAATTTGTGTTTAGAACATTGAATTTATCAAATCAACACTAAACTAACAAGCAACTTTATCTAATAACCATTTAATTTATCAAATCAAAACAAAATTAACATTCAATTTCATCTAATAAATATTCAATTTCAACTATTTCACATTAAATTTATAAAATTAACAATTAATTTCATCCAATTAATATTAAATTTATCAAATTAATATTTTATATCATCCAATCCTGATTTTCAAAAATGGATTAATACACTTTTATCACTAAATTATGGATATTTTATTAGTTTCATATATAAAGTATCAATTTTGTCAATTTTATCTCTAAAGTATTTAATTAACAGAAAAATTAGCAAATTAATATCAATTTAACATGTTACTTTGGTGTTAAATTGATTAATTGAATATTAATTAGATGAAATTGTATGTTACTTTGGTGTTAATTTGATAAATTGAATCTTTTTCTTTTGATTTGAAAAAGTTAATTCAATGAATTGACTGTTAATTGAATGAAATTGAATTGATTAATTTAATGTTAATTAGTTGAATTTGAATGTTAATTTAATAAATTAAATGCTTATCAGAAAAAAAAATTGAATATTAATTCAATGAAATTGAATGTTAATTTTGTGTTAATTTGATGAATTGGATGTTACTTTGATAAATTAAATTTTAATTGGATAAAATTGCATGTTACTTTGATGTTGATTTGATAAATATTTATTAAATAATTTTGGATATTTATTTGATTAATTGAGTGTTAATTGGATAAATTTGAATATAAATTAGGTGAGTTGAATGTTAATTTGACATTCATTTGATTAATTTAATGTTAACTAGTTCTGTTAACTAGTTGAACTTGAATGTTAATTTAATAAATTAAATGCTTGTTAGATAAAATTGAATGTTAATTGGATGAAAATTGAATATTAATTGGTGTTAAATAGATGAATTAAATATTAATTAGATGAAATTGTATGTTACTTTGGTTTTAATTTGATAAATTGAATGTTAATTTGGTGTTAATTTGATAAATTAAATTTTAATTGGATGAAATTGCATGTTACTTTGGTGTTGATTTGATAAATTGAATATTTATTAAATAATTTTAGATGTTAATTTGATTAATTGAGTATTAATTGGATGAATATGAATATAAATTAGATGAATTGAATGTCTATTTGACGTTAATTTGATTAATTTAATGTTAACTAGTTGAATTTAAATATTAATTTAATAAATTTAATGCTTATTAGATAAAATTGAATGTTAATTTAGTGTTAATTTGATGAATTAAATATTAATTAGACGAAATTTCATGTTACTTTGGTGTTAATCTGATAAATTGAATGTTAATTAGATGAAATTGTATGTTACTTTGGTGTTAATTTGATAAATTGAATATTTCCCGTTTGATTTGGAAAGCTAATTCAATGAATATTGTGTTGATTGGATGAATTAAAAAGTTTATTTGATTAATTTAATGTTAACTAGTCGTATTTAAATGTTAATTTAATGAATTAAATGCTTATTAGAAAATTTTGAATGTTCATTAGATGAAATTAAATGTTAATTTAGTGTTAATTCGATGAATTAAATATTAATTTGATGAATTGAATGTTAATTTGGTGTTAATTTGATAAAATAAATTTTAATTGGATGAAATTACATGTTACTTTGGTTTTTTTTTTGNGTGTTAATTCGATGAATTAAATATTAATTTGATGAATTGAATGTTAATTTGGTGTTAATTTGATAAAATAAATTTTAATTGGATGAAATTACATGTTACTTTGGTTTTTTTTTTGTTGGTGAACCTCGACGGTGCGAGGGAATTTTATTGATTCAAAATTAAATTACACCTATCTTGGAGAGGACGTATGTACCTTACCCATAAATATNTGTTGGTGAACCTCGACGGTGCGAGGGAATTTTATTGATTCAAAATTAAATTACACTTATCTTGGAGAGGACGTATGTATCTTACCCATAAATATAATCTAAATACATTGCAGATTAATAATTAAAAGGAAATAAAAATGCATGCTTAGTACAAAAATGGAATAAAAACTACCTAAGCATAATGTCTAACAATAAAATGGCTGAAATAATGGTGATAGTTAAACATAACTGAGTTTGGAGATTGAGCTGCGAGTATAGCTGAGGGCAATGCAGCTTTGGGAGAACGATGACAGAGCTGAGGCAAGTCCAGAATTGCGCTTGAGGTGAGGGCTGGAATTGTAGAGCTGGTTGCATGAGCTAAAAGTAGAACTGAGCTGAGAGACCAAGCTGAGGGCGTAGCTATTGAATCTTCAGACTTAAACGTCATCTGATAGGGCAGCTGTACAAACTGCCTTCAAAAAACGAAAAGCCATGTGATAAGCTTTCTTGAAAAGCCAGTGAATTGAATATTTTTTAAATAATTTTGGATGTTAATTTGATTAATTTAGTATTAATTGAATGAATTTGAATGTAAATTAGATGAATTTAATATTAATTTGGTGTTAATTTGATTAATTTAATGCTAACTTATTGAATTTAATTGTTAATTTAATGAACAAAATGTTTATTAAATAAGATTGAATGTTAATTGGATGAAAATTGAATGTTAATTTGGTACTAAATTAATGAATTGAATATTAATTAGATAAAATTGTATGTTGTTTTGGTGTTAATTTAATAAATTGAATTTTTATTGTTTGATTTGAAAAGTTAATTCAATGAAGTGAGTTTGAGTTGAATGA
>CAUOFW020009824.1:19791-46453 GCA_963454935.2 Ilex paraguariensis
CTTGGCTTATATATATATATATATATATATATATATATAATGAATTTGTGAAGGTTCAAACCTACCGAGTGGGGAGCAAGTAAAAGGTGAAATAATATTTTAAATTTCATCAACGGTTATAACTCTTTGATTATAAATCAATGATAAATATTTATTTTTTCGATACCATATCGACAAGGTAAAAAGGTAAAAATGGGTATCCTACCAAGACCCAAATAGGATAACCCCACAGTGCTGTCACATCTGTCATGTTCAAACAGAGTGGTCCAACTCATCAATAGTTTTGTACTACCCTATAAGAGCAGTATTTCAATGTTGTTACTTTATTTTTTATTAACCACGTCGTTCTAATTACGTATTCTTTTATCATTGATTGTCCATTGAACTGAGTTATGCATTATTACTTAAACAAACAGTTCAAAGCACAGGGCTCCTGCAGTTTAAAGTTTGGAAAGAGTTGGATGAAAGCAGTCTTATTGTCGGATAAGAAAAAATTGTTTATGCAACTTAGAACTTTTTACATTGAAGCAACTTTATTATTGTTCCAAGATTCATTGTGAATCCAAAAAATTATAGTACTCCTCCTATAAATGGCACAAAGCAAGATAGTTATAGTTTGGAAAAAGCCTTCTGAATAATTCATTACCACCTAGTACAAAGAGGTTTTCCGAAATAAACATAGCAGAGGTCTTTGAAAATTTCATATGATTGACTAATACCAAGGCATATATGATACTCATCACTTTAATTTGGTCTATGCCTATGGGCCTCGATGTCCCTCCGGCCCAATAGTATTTGTCCAAGTCTCACATAACATAATGATTAAAAAATTTAGTTCTTAAACTTAAATAAAAATCAAATGTCGGTTGATTCAAGTCACCGAATTTATCAATGAAACTAACAAAACACCTTTGTTTATAATCAAAAGTTTATTCACGAACCTGAGTAATCCTCTAATTATATTATTCTGTGAAATAATTATAATCAACTTAAGCATGAAATAACTAGTTATTTGACTCGCATGAAAATTCAAGTAATCATTGTACATGACACAATAACTCAAGGAGTTTTACAGAGCAAAAACTTTGCTAAGAAATCAAAAGTTTGATTAACAAAATATCACATACCATTAATCTCATAAGTCAAAAACATTACCGTACTTCATTGAGAGGTCCTCCTCTAGCCCTAGTTGGGCCGTTAGCAAGCCATAGAAATAGAACAAAAATTTAAAAAAAAATGAAAAAAGAATAATAATCCTAATCATCCTTCTCAATAGGTGAAATCCCTTATTTATATTAAAATATAACCTAGGTGTAAGTAGGAAATCTAGAGTTGGTTTGGAAAAAATNAAATCCCTTATTTATATTAAAATATAACCTAGGTGTAAGTAGGAAATCTAGAGTTAGTTTGGAAAAAATTATTTTTCAAAAAGAAGCATTTTAAGGTTAAATCCCATGTATAAAATCTTTGGACAGTCATGGGTACAAAATCTGTTCAGACTTTGAGCTGGACTTTCGCATATTTAGAGGCTAAATCACAAATCTTCATGAAACACACTTTTGTAGCCCTTGGAATCTTCTTTCCAATCCCGTAAAAACCAAGTCAATCGGATATCGGAGTCAAAAGTTATAACCAAAATACTGAAGATGTGTTAAATCTTTATCTTCTAGGATACTTTCATAATCCAATTTTAAATGAGTTTTCTTCTAACTTGGACTCTTATAAGGATTAAAATTGCTGATATATTTTCAAATCTTCCTATCTCCATCTTGACTCTTCAATCCTTATCAATTGTGATTCTTCCTCCAATGATTGATTCACTTGTCTTATTCATTATTACTTTAAATCAACCTATTTACCTGTAAAATAAATTAAACAACTAGAAAAAGTATCAAACTAGAAAATTAAGGAATTTAATACATTTAATCACAAATAATATGCAATTAATCAATCATTAAATATAATAAAATAGCACTTTTGACAGTTAATCACCGAATTTGAAGAGACAACTCGGAGAAGGTGGACTTGATACGAAAGCGTCTTCTTATGGTAAAGAGCCAGCAGAAGAGCTACGCCGACAGACAACGATGACCTCTGGAGTTCGAGGTTGGAGATCACGTTTTGTTAAAGGTGATGTCTAAGNTCGACAGGCAACGATGACCTCTGGAGTTCGAGGTTGGAGATCACGTTTTGTTAAAGGTGATGTCTAAGAGGAGAGTGGTCAGATTCCGGAAGTGATAGAAGTTGTCACCGAGGGACATTGGACCCTTTGAGGTGCTTAAGAGGGTTAGCACAGTCGCTTATCGGTTGTCATTACCGTTAAATTTATCGAATTTTCACGCAGTGTTTTATATCTCCATGCTTTGGAAGTACACTCCAGATCCTACGCATTTGGTGAATTGGGGTGAGTTGGTTGTTGATACGGATGAGACCTTTGAGGAGGGACCAATGCATATTATGGATAGTCAAGAGCAGATTTTGCAAGGTAAAACTGTGAGATAGGTGAATGTGTTGTGGTAGCATCGAGGTGTGGAGGATGCGACATGGGAGCGCGAGGACACTATTCGTGCCACCTATGCCNAGGGACCAATGCATATTATGGATAGTCGAAAGCAGATTTTGCAAGGTAAAACTGTGAGATAAGTGAAGGTGTTGTGGTAGCATCGAGGTGTGGAGGATGCGACATGGGAGCGCGAGGACACTATTCGTGCCACCTATGCCTTATTGTTTAAGGATGGATGTACTTGTAGTCATAAATTATTATATGACTTATTGCATATGCATGTGTGATTAACCTTAAAAAGTGTGTAATTGAATCTAGATTTAGGGTTAGATGTGTGCATAAATTAGGTTAAAATGATTAATTTATAAAGTATTAGGGTTAATTCATAATTTGTACATTTTGTAGGGTGGTAATATGGAAATTCAAGAGGATCAAAGTGCAAAGGCTAAATGAAGAAGGGTAGGCAAGTGCAATTACCAAGTCAACAAGGTCAAATAAGGAAGGCTACCAAGCATGAAAACTAGAGGTTTGCCACCGTCTAGATGGTGGTGGCGGCGTTCGGACGGTGGCTAAACCGCCTTTCTCCCCCTCTCTCCCTATTGGTCCATTTAAGCAACAACAAACACTGATTGGCCAACTACCCCTCCTTTCAGCGCCAATAAATAGCTTGTTGCATCCACTTCACAACGAAATCCACCAGAGTTTAGTCCAGTGTAAGAGAGAAGAAAGAAGAGAAAGAAACAACGAGCGAAGCTCTACCAGAATCACTTCGCAACCAGGATTTTCTCTACTTCTACATTTCTATTTATCCTTTCTCCCTAGAAGGTTAAACCTTTCTCACTTTTGTGCCCTAACTGGTAATAAGAGTGACAGTGTTTCTGCTATTCCTTGGGGAAGGACGTGTTGTATTTTTTTTCGATTATAATGGGATCATCTCACTCCTTTTGTTCGTCTATAGCAATTTGTAGTGGGTAGTCCGTTTATACACTTCGGTGAAGGGTGAATGCATGTGTAATACTGTTTAAGTTATAAAAATGCCAATGTTTTATTTATGCGTTAATTTTTATACCTCGCTTAATTGATGGATGATTACATTTATAATATGATCATAGTTATGAAGACTGAGCAAAGTCTTTTGATATATACCATTCTATCTATTATTATTGTGTACTTCATGCATGATACATTAATACACGTAGTTGGGCTTTATGGAACAGTAGGGAGATTGGTTATAGATGGGTTAAGTCTCGCCATAATCAATACTTTTAATTCAATGCATAAACCAAAATTTTGTTTTCATTGAATCATCAACCTGTCGATTGAATAACTAGAGTAAAACTTTTGAATGGTTCACTTTCAGGAGCTATTTGATTGTTGCACGGTACATAGACCTTCTGGCTAGCCTAATTAGTTGTTGTGATATGGTTCAGTTATAAATCAAACATACCGGTTAATTTTCCAGTAAAATGGGAATTAACTGTTGTAAGGTGGCATTTTCATAAATAAACAATAATAAAGCATATTGAATCCCCGCACTGAAGAGTACCTTTTTATCATTGTTTTCCAAGTTTTAGTTAATTGTTTATTTGATAATTCTAAACTCACACCATAAGTTGTTGCATTGCACACTACACACACGACAATTTTATCGTTTTTGTTTTGAATACTGACAGTTAGCTCCCTATGGGTTCGACCTCGGACTTAACCAAGAAATAATATAATTTGACCACTTATACTTGGGTGTATAACATAAATTAGGTCAGATCAAGCTTTTTGGCGCTGTTGTCGAGGAGTTACGGTGATTCCAAAAACGAATAGGGAAGTTGTCTAGTTGTATTATATGTGTATTTATTGTTTGTTGTAATTTTATTGTTTATGTCTGTTAAGTCATCAGTAGGGTCTGTAAATCAATCTAGTCCTTCATCTTCATTATCTTCATTGTCACAAGTATCTTCCGACTCTTTTGAGTTAAGCATGACTAATAATAATCAAAGGAAACAAGAGGTAGTTCAGAACATTTGACCTTTAATAGAATACTTGCATCCCACATGCACTAGTGTCTCGTCATGTTTTTCTTTTCCCATTAATGCTCTAATTTTTATTATTAAGGTAGGGACAATACAACTTTTATTGCAGTTTCAGGGTCTTGAGTTTGAAAACCCTTATTTGCATATGAAAGAATTTGAGAAAGTATGTGGTGCTTTACAAGATAATTCTGAAATAGCCCAATTGAAACCTTTTCCTTTCTCTTTAAAGGATAAGACTAAACAGTGGCTAAATTCTTTAAAGGCTTAATCTATTCCAAGTTTGCAAGTCCTACAAGCCAATTTTTTGAAAAAGGTTTTTCCTATGCACCGCACTAATGTATTGAGACGTCAAATCATGAAATTTTTCTGTGAAAGAAGGAAATTTGTTTTATCTATGTTCGGAGAGATTTAAGGATTTTCTCCAAGATTGCCCACATCATACATTTGAAAGTTGGACCTTAATTGGTTTATTTTATGATGCCTTTTTGTCCGTACTGCGTCAGTTTGTTGAAATGATGGCTCAAGGGAAATTCATGGGTAAGAGTTTTGAAGAGGTATTTGAGATTTTTGATACCATTTCTGATAGTTCCCAAATGTGGGACTCGACCTTGCCAAATATTATTGAAACTAAATCACCTTCATCACAATTAGGGAAGTACGTGTTAAAAGAAGATGATGACCTAAGGGCCAGAATGGCTACCTTGTCCCTAAAGCTTAAAGCCCTACATATGAAAAACGTTAAGAAACTTTCTTTTGTGTTTCCCACTGAGCAATCATGTGGAATCTGTGCATTGTCAGGAAATTTCATGAGAGAATATCCCACTATTTTAGCATTTAAAGAGGTCTTGATGGAACAAACCAATGTCATTTCAAATTTTAATAAGCTTTATCCCAATCCTTATTCTGAAACCTATAATTCAGGGTGGCGGAATCACCCAAATTGCAGTTAAAAAAATACACAGCCTATGAATCAGTCACCAAGTCCACCTTCAGCACAATCTCAGACTCAGTAGACATATCAGCCTTATCAACCCCCACACAAGAGGAGTTTATAGGACACCATGAACCAATTTATTCAAAGTCAAATGAGTTTCAATACTCACAAAACCCATGCATTTAATAATTTCAAAGCTAAAACTTCACAGAATATTAAGGATATTAAGAGTCATTTAGCCAAATAGATCCAATCTTTGAGCACAACAAAGAAGGAAAAATTCTCATCTCAACCTAAACCACTGTAAGGTCAAAACCAGGCTAATGTCGTGTCTTCTGAACATTTCAATAGCCAAGTCCAAGAATTTACCACACTGAGAAGTGGTAAGGTGATTGACAAGACCATTAAGGACAAAACTCTAGAGCCCATAGTTGAGTCAATCTCTGTAAATGAACCAATTAAGCCTGAACCGTTGATTGAAAAGGAAACAAAGTTGTCTAATGAAAAATAAAATTCAAGTCCTATTCCTTTACCTTTTCCACAAAGAGTCGAAAACCTCAACCCTTGAACAATCATGGTGAAATCTTCGAGTCATTTAAGCAAATAAAGATTAACATCCTCCTATTGGATATAATCAAGCAAGTCTCATCCTATGTCAAGATTTTGAAAGACCTTTGCACAGTGAAAAAAAGGATCAATGTATAAAAAAGAGCATTTTAACTAAATAGGTTAGTGTTATCATTCAGCACAAGACCCCTCTCAAGTACAAAGATCATGGGAGTCCTACAATTTCATGCATAATTGGGAACTTTCGGATTGAGCATGCTCTGCTTGATCTTGGAGCCAGAGTTAATTTACTTTTGTATTCTATTTATGAGGAATTAGCATTAGGAGAATTAAAACCCACCAACGTCACATTGAAGTTGGCAGATTGTTCTGTGAAAATTCCATGTGGAGTTGTGGAGGATGTGCTTGTTCAAGTTGATAAGTTTTATTTCCTAGTGGATTTTATTGTCTTGGATACAAAGCTAGTCTTGCATGTCTCTACACAAATTCCTGTCATTTTAGGCTGACCATTCTTAGCTACATCAAATGCATTAATTAATTGTCGAAATAGAATTATGAAACTTTCATTTGGAAATATGACTTTATAATTGAATGTGTTTGACATTGCAAAACAACCTAGAGAGGAAGAAGAACTGCATGAAGTGAATTGCATTGAGTCCTTAACTCAAAATCTTTTTGAAAGTGCTTGTATAAAGAAAGAATCGCATGCATTAGAGTTTGTAAATAATGTTGAGTCTATAGATATGTCAACTATTGAATCATGGATTCTAAAATTTGAAGAGTTATTGTCTCCCAGAATTAAGTTTGTAGAGTCTAGTGTTGTAGTCCCAAAGTAGAGTTGAAACCTCTTCCAGCTGACTTGAAATATGTCTTCTTGGAGCAAGATGAAACTCATCCAGTAATAATGTCTTCAAAACTTTTAAAAGTCTAGGAAAAACAATTAACCAAAGTTATAAAAAATCATCAATGTTCAATCGGTTGGACAATAACAAATATAAAAGGAATAAATTTTCTTCTCTGTACTCATTGTATATATCTGGAAGAAGACTCTAAACTGTTTCGACAGCCCCAAAGAAGGTTACATCTACATTTGAAAGAAATAGTCTAGGCTGAAGTACTTAAACTATTAGATGCAAATATTATATATCTTATATCTGATAGTAAATGGGTTAACCCTACACAAGCAGTGCCTAAAAAGTCTGGTGTCACAGATGTGAGAAACTAAGAAAATGAATTAGTCCTCATTCATGCAGTCAGTGGTTGGCCTATGTGTATTGACTATCAGAAGTTGAATTCTCTCACCAGAAAAGATCATTTTCTCCTACCATTCTTGGATCAAGTCTTAGAAATAATAGCAGGTCATGCATATTATTATTTTTTGGATAGGTATTCCGACTATAACCACATTAAAATAGCAATTGATGATCAAGAAAAAATTACTTTTACATGTTGTTTTGGCACTTTTGCTTATAAAAGAATGTCTTTTGGATTGTGCAATACTTCACCCACTTTTCAGCATTGTATGTTAAGCATTTTTAGTGATATATAGTGGAGCAGTTTTGGAAGTTTTAATGGATAATTTTTATGTATATGGAGATTCATTTGAGTTACGTTTAGAAAATCTTGAAAAAAATCCTTACTCGATGTGAGTAAACAAATCTTGTTTCGAACTAGGAAAAATGTCATTTCATGGTCACGTAGGGCATTGTTTAAAGCATGTAGTTTTGGTAGAGGGAATTGAAATTGATAAGTCCAAAATTGACTTAATAGCCAATCTCCCTTCACCTAAAATTATAAAAGATGTTCGATCCTTTCTAGGTAATGTAGGATTCTATAAAAGATTCATTAAAGACTGCATTTTGATTTCCAGACGAATGTGTAATCTTCTATGTCAGATGTACCATTTAATTGAAATGATGCATGTCAATTAGCATTTGATAAATTTAAAGGCATGCTTATTTTTACACCAATTATACAACCTCCTAATTGTCCTTACGTTTTGAATTAATGTGTGATGCTAGTAACTATATTGTAGGAGTTGTTCAAGGTCAGAGAAGAGATAAAAAAATCCTATGTGATTTACTATGCGAGCAAAATTCTAAATGATGCACAAATGAACCACATAAAAAGAATTGCATGCCATATTTTATGTTTTACATAAATTTTAATTATATTTAGTTGGATCCTCAATTGTTATGTTTATTGATTATGCAATCTTGAAATACTTGCTTACCAAGAAAGATGCAAGATCACGTCTCCTAAGATGGATATTGTTGCTTGAAGAATTCAATCTTATCATCAAAGACAATAAAGGAGTTGAAAATGTGGTAGCTGATCATTTATCAATGCTGAATTATGATATAATGGAAGAATCAATACCAATAAAAGAAATCTTTCTAGATGAGCAGCTGTAATAGAAGTATCATGGTATACTGATATAGCCAATTATTTGGCCATAGATACTGTTCCTTTTCAATATACCTAGACCGACAAAAATAAATTTTTGAGAAAGGTATACAATTTCTTTTGGGAAGACCCCTATATGTTTAAATACTGTAAAGATCAAATAATAAGGCATTGTGTACCCAATCATGAAATTGGTCAGGTCATTTTATTTTGTCATATTGAAGCTTGTGGAGAGCATTTTTCTTCAAAGAAAACCGCTGCTAAAATTCTGCAATGTGAATTTTATTGACCCACTCTTTTTATAGATGTACATGTCTTTTGTCTAAATTGTGATAAATGTCAAAGAATGAGCAATATTTCAAAAAAAAAAAAAAAACAAGATGCCCTTGAACCCTATTTTGGTAATTGAAAATTTTGATTGTTGAGACATCGATTTTATGAGACCATTTCTCCCATTTTTTGGACATCTTTATATTTTGGTTGTTGTTGATTATATTTCCAAATGGGTAAAGGTTACTCCTTGTTGAAACAATAATCACCGCATAGTGATCATATTTTTAAAAGAAAATATTTTGTTTAGATTTAGAATTCCTTGAGCCATTATAATTAATGGGGGAACACATTTTTATACTAAAATATTTGAAAACCTAATGAAAAAATATTTGATTTCTCACAAAATATCTACCATTTATAATCCCTAGACAAGTGGACAAGCTGAATTGGGCAATAAGTTGATAAAATATATTTTGGAAAAATTAGTAAATCCAGACCGCAAGGATTCGTCTTTGAGACTAACTGATGTGCTTTGAGCCTATCGAATTGCATGAAAAACTATTATGAAAATGTCTCTTTATCGGCTAGTTTAGGTTAAACCATGTCACTTGTCTGTGCAATTGGAATATCGAGCATATTGGGCAATCAAAATGATGAATTTTGATATTGACAAAACAAGTGCATCTCGCAAACTTCAGATTAATGGATTGGAAGAACTGAGAAATGAAGCATATGAAAATACAAAGATTGTCAAGTCTAGAATAAAAATTTTTCATGATAAGAATATTGTGCGGAAGTCCTTTATGCCTTCTCAAAAAGTCCTATTATATAATTCAAGGCTCCGCCTATTTCTTGAAAAGTTAAGATGAAGATGGACAGGCCTCTACATTGTCAAACAAGTTTTTGAACATAGGGCAATTGAAAGTGAGAATCCATTAACTGAAAATGTTTTCAAAGTGAATGGTCAAAGGCTTAAGCCATATCATGATAGATTTGTTCAAAATTTGGATTCCATTCAGTTAATGGAACCAATATATGTGCCTTGAAAAGTTTTTATAAGTGTTTAATTGTAAATAGTAGTACTAACTGTTTGTTGTTTGCTTTTACAGATTGGGGTTTTGCATTATGGATTGGTCTCTCTTCTAGATCTTATTTGAAATTTGTCTATCATATTACTTTATTATGCCATACATTGGGGACAATGTTAAATTTAGGTTGGGGAAGGGAACAATCCATATTTGTCTTTGTGACCGGCAGACGTTAAAGAACTAGATAGTAAGTCTTTTCTAAGTTCTTTTTTCAAAATATTTAAAAAATGGATGAAAATTTTTTTTGGTTTAGTTTGGGTATGTTATGTACTTTTTTTGAAATATAAACGTTCTTTGATCATAGCAAAAACAAATTTTGTAAGAAATTTAGAAATTTTGGTAATCAAGCAAAACCTTTGTGCAGAAAAAGTTCATTTGCCAAATGCCGACTACTTGATGGTTTTCCCCGACCCCCAACACAAACCCGAATTGTTGGTATATACAAATTATGGAGAATGGTGAGTGTTACTCTCCCTCGAGTTCAATGCAAGAAGTGGGAAAAATCGTGTGTGGATTGATGAGTATAGAATATTACACATCATGCATCTCTATTGCACTCATTTTACTTGTTTTGTGGTGAAATTTGGGGGATTTGTGTGATTATAGGTAAAGAGCAAGTAAGGTCATGTATGAAGCATCCCATCACGTGCTTAAATTCAATGGGGAAGAAGGGACCACTTAACGGATGGCTGGGGAGCTAAAGAAACCAAGGAAATCTCAAGGCAGGACAAAACCTACCTGTAGAAGACAACGAAAACCTACTGGTAGAAGTCATTCAAGACCTGCCGGTAGAGGACTCAAAACCTATAGGTAGAAAATGCTACTGGAAATTTTCTACCTCTGCCATGCAAAAACCTACCTGTAGAAAAAGCTTACTAGAAAAAACCTACTTGTAGGTTTTCTACGTTCTACAGGTAGAACTTGCCCAAATTTGCCAGACATTTCTTCACACGACTTTACCTATTCCGGGGGCCCACCTTTTGTCCACTAAACCATACCCAAACATGTTTGACACCCCATGATACTCTCTTAACCCCTAAAGTTAGATTTGAAGTAAGAGGGAGGGGAGAAGCAAGAGAGAGAAGAGGGGTGGTTGGAAAAGCATGGGATGACTATACTTGGACTGAACTTGCTTGTTGAAGTGGACAACCTCTCTACAATCATTCCAATTCAATTCACACATGCTAAGGGAGAGAGGATGGATGAAATTGAGGAGTCTTACACCATTATTCATATTTTTTTACATGTTTTTAGAGAGAGAAGCTCCAAGGTTAAAGATGAAGTTTTAGAAAGTTAGGTTTTTACATTTCCTTCACCATTTTCATTTTAGTAAGCTTTATTTTACTTGTAATCTTTCCCTATTTCACTATAAACTCTTTTATTCAAGTAGTAATCAAGTTTAGCAAATTGTCTTTGTATTTCCATTTACATTTGGGTATTTTATCTTCAAGATTTGTATTTTGGGTGTGAATGAATTTACTCTTGTAGTTTAAACCTTTTCTTGCATCAATACAAGTTTCATGTTTCATTTCACTACCATGGTTCTTTACATTATGTTAGTTCTTGCCTTTACTATGAGTAGCTAAAATTTTAGTTGGCTAATCCAAGAGGGATTTCCTCTTGATATGTGAAATTGAATCTCTTTCAATCTTCATCGTAGTGTAAAGCCTTTGGTTTGACTAGGTTGAGTGCGGACGTGGTTGTGGGCTCTAGATACACTGTAGACTTGTCATGAGGTATAATTTTGTCCAACACAACCACATTAGTCTCTCACTTTCTACGAATCAATCAAACACTGAGACACCATTGGTTGAATGAATTGAGTTGATTTGACATTCCTATTGGAATGACCTTTATGGGTTAGCCAACCTTGTTTTCTTGCATATATCTCAAAACACAACTCACCAAAACACAAATTACAAGATTTTTCAATTTTCATTTCTTTCACAAATCACCCTTCAAAAGCATTTGACCTTTCCTTCCCTAAGGAAACAACCTTGTAATATCCATTCAAGTAAAACACGACATTGCAAGTCTCTCTAGGCTTAGAGAGCATTATTGCATACACACACACACACGTTTTGTTCATCCACACATGATTTTTTCCATTTCTCGCATCGAACTCGAGGGAGAGTAACACTTACCAATTTCTATAAGCCATATATATACACAAATCGGGTTCATGTTGGAGGTCGGGGAAAACATCTAAGCATTTTTGGCGCCATTGTCGGAGAAGGCTAAGCGTCGAATTCCAAGGTGATTTGGGGACAACGGAGGTAAGTCCCGTAATTCTCATCACAGGCCGAGGTACGTTGCTCCTTTGTACATATCTGTGTATATTTTTTTGCAATTGTAACTAGTGTTTTGCATGTGTGGATGTGATAATCTAAATAGACTAGTGAGACGTGCCCTAGGACTAAATATGAATATTTGGGGATGATTGTGTCAATAATCAGAGGAGCGGGGGAATGCAAAACCACTGAGTGTCAAACCCCCAAATGCAATTCTCCCCTCCGAGAACTGAGGAAAATAATCTCCCAATTGATGCTCCGACGAGGTCAATGAGCGATTATCTCCAACCTACTTGAAGCACCACCCCCTCATACATACGTCTACCTGTGCAAACACATGGCTTACTAGTTAAACCGGGCTTGTTGCAATTACTTTCTCAATTCCATGGAGTGAAACGAGAAAATTCTTACCTACACATTAAGGAATTTGAGGAAATAGTTGCAACATTCATTACAAATCATGCTATGGAAGACATGACATGCATGAAATTATTTCCCTTCTCCCTCAAGGACAAAGCAAGAACTTGGTTGAACTCATTGAAACCCCGCTCAATAAGTTCTTGGGCACAAATGTTATCCAAATTTTTGAATAATTTTTTTCCTTGCCCAAGACAACTGCTCTTAAGAAACAAATTCAAAATTAAATGAGTAGTTCTATCAGTGTTGGGATAGATACAAGGACTTGTTACACTCCATTCCACATCATGAATTCGAACCATGACAATTGGTGAGTTTCTTCTATGAAGGAATTACACTGAGAAATCGATAATTTATCGACATGATGTGCAATAG
Organism: Ilex paraguariensis; assembly: GCA_963454935.2. Classification (NCBI taxonomy): domain Eukaryota; kingdom Viridiplantae; phylum Streptophyta; class Magnoliopsida; order Aquifoliales; family Aquifoliaceae; genus Ilex; species Ilex paraguariensis. The sequence continues at coordinate 32,673 of CAUOFW020009824.1, forward strand.
AGTTTCTAAGTAAGGATCCCAATGAGGCCCTCAAGTACTTTAACACATTGGTGAAAAATGTCTAATCTTGGGATATCATGGATCCCACCGATGTGCCAAGGTCCTCTCCGAGTAGTCAACCAAGTAGAGGGGGATGCATAACTTGCATGACCAAGAATACTTGCTTTCTAGAATAACAAAAATGTCCCGTAAGGTAGAGAGTCTAGAGGTGAATACGAGGCATGAGGTGTCAAATATCATAAAGGCTGAGGAGTCTTGCTCAATATGTGAGAGTGTTGAGCATTTTATTTCGGAGTGGCCAAACATTACGACACTCAAAGAAGTATAGCAAGAACAAGAACAACCCTATTCCTCATGGGTCTACCTCATTGTCACATCTTATTCCGCCTAAGCAATACCAATCAAATTATGGTCATGGTCCGTCATCTAGCTCTCAATACCCACGGTCCAATCCACAAGAGTTTTCATAAAACCCATCTCAATAAGGGTTTGGTCAAAAGGGACCACCCAACCCTCCCACCTACCAACCTCCTCACAAGAGAAATTTGGAGGATGTCGTGCATCAATTCATTCAAAGTCAAACCACAATCAACAATAAAACCGCCGCCACTTTTAATGACATTTGGACTCAAATCACTAAGTTGACCAATGCTATAGGGTCGTCCCAACAAGAGAAAGGAAAATTTTCCGCTCAACCCCAAGAAAATTCAAGGGGTCAACATGTGATTAAATCGTTCAATGCTACCAAGGAGAGTTATGAGCAACTCCAGGCGATCACCACCCTTAGGAGTGGAAATAAAATAGATAAAATCATTTTACCTAAAGTCTCACCCAAAGCCACATTGAAAAATGAAAAAGAGACTAAGGGTAGCTTCGAGGAAGGTGAAACACTTGAAAAGTCAAAGATTATTGAGTTGAATGTGCATGATTGTCCTATCCTAGCCCCTTTTCCCCAACGTTTAAAGTCACCGGCTAAGTTTTTAACTATTTAGATATTCTTGAAATGTTTAAGCAGGTGAAGATAAACATTCTTCTCCTTGATGCTATCAAGCAAATACCCTATTGTGCAAAAATATTGAAAGATTTGAGTACCGTAAAGAGAAAGTTGAATGTGCACAATAAGACATTCCTCACCGAGCAAGTGAGTTCCATCTTGAGGACTAACACCCCACTCAAGTTCAAGGATGCTGGCTACCCTACCATTGCCATAACCATTGGGAATTACGGTGTGGAGCAAACATTGCTAGACTTGGGAGCAAGTGTCAACCTCCTACCCTTTTTAGTGTATCAATAATTTCAATTTGAGGAGTTGAAGCCAACCCCAATTACTCTTCAATTAGAAGATTGAAGCGTGAGAACACCAAGAGGATTAGTTGATAATGTTTTAGTCCAAGTGAACAAATTTTATTTTTCTGTTGACTTTATTGTACTTGACACTCACCCTGTTGCTAATCCTAATTCACAAATTCTTGTCATATTAGGTAGGCCTTTCCTTGCTACTTTTAATGCCGTGATAAATTATAGGAATGGTCTAATAAAGGTTGCCTTTGGAAACATGACAATGCATCTCAATGTGTTCAACCTTTGCAAGCAATCAGGAGATGATGAGAAAGTTCATGAGGTAAATCGGATAGACACTTTGGTGGAGCATCACATGGATTTACTTTGCAATGCTAATTTAGAGGAGGAAGAATTTATGGAAGATACAAAATCGAAGAGTGTGCAAGGGGTGGGAAATTGGACCCCAACATTTGAAAAACTTCCACCACAAAAAAGAAGATTTTTCCATCAATGGTGTAAATACCCACTTTGGAGTTGAAGCCATTGTCATCTACACTCAAATATGCATTTTTTAGGGGAGAACAAGACATTTCCAATGGTGATAAGCTCTTTGGAGCCAAGGCAAGAAGAGAAGTTGTTGCGAGTCTTGAGGAAGCATAAAGGAGCCATTGGTTGGACCATAGCCGACATCAAGAGAATTATTCCTCTCATTTGCACTCACATAATCTATCTAGAAGAAGACTCCAAGCCATCCCGACAACCATAACAAAGGCTAAATCCCATCATGAAGGATGTGGTGAGAGATGAAGTGTCAAGCTACTTGACGTGGGCATTATATTTATAATTGTCGACAATAAATATGTTACTCCCACGTAAGTTGTACCAAAGAAGTCGGGAGTCATTATAGTAGCAAATGAGGAGAATGAGTTGATTCTAACAAGGGTGGTCACCAGTTGGAGAGTTTGCATTGATTATCAGAAGCCCAACTTATGCACTTGAAATGATTACTTTCCCTTGCCATTCCTCGATCCAGTGTTGGAGAGGGTAGCCGGGCATCTCTTCTATTGCTTCTTTGATGGCTATTCCAGCTACAATCAAATAGAGATCACCTTGGGGATCAAGAGAAGACCACATTCACGTGCTCCTTTGGTACTTATGTCAATCGCTGAATGCCATTTGGTTTGTGCAATACCCAGGAACTTTTCAAAGATGTATGACGGGGATATTCACTGACATGTTAAAAAAGATTGTTGAGGTATTCATGGATGACTTTTCAATATTTGGGGGCTCAATTGAAGGATGCTTGAAAAATTTAAAGAGAGTTCTAGAGAGATGTGAAGAGAAGAATTTGGTGCTTAATTGAGAAAACTGCCACTTCATGGTAACACAAGGAATTGTTCTTGGACACATTGTGTTCACAAGGGGAATTAAAGTGGACAAATTTAAAGTCGAAGCAATTTCCAACCTACCCACTCCTAAGGTCATCAAAGATATTAGGTCGTTTCTTGGCCATGTAGGTTTTTATCATCGTTTCATTAAGGATTTTAGTGCATTGGCAAGATTTTTGACCAATTTTCTAGCAAATGATGTCCCCTTCATATGGTCGGATGGTTGTGAGGCATCTTTCAAAAAACTCTAAAGCATGCTTACTTCACCTCCAATTATGCAACCACCAAAGTGGGAACTACCATTTGAGCTTATGTGTGACGCAAGTGATTATGCGATCGGTGCAGTGCTAGGTCAAAGGGAAGACAAAAAGCCATATGTAATATACTATGCTAGTAAAACTCTAAATGAAGCACAAATGAATTACATTACCACTAAAAAAGAGTTGATAGATGTAGTGTTTGTATTGAATAAATTGAGGTCATATATCATTGGTTCACATATTGTAGTCTACACTGATCACTCTACTTTGAAGTATTTATTGTCTAAGCAGGACGCTAAACCAAGACTCATTAGGTGGATCCTCCTCCTCAAGAATTCAACCTAATCATCAAGGACAAAAAAGGAGTCAAGAATGTGATGGCGGACCATTTGTCACAACTTGTTGTCCAAGATACCGAAGAGCACATTCCTATCCCTGATTTCTTCCCTAATGAGCATCTATTTCTATCCATTCAACTTGTTTGTGGTATGCTGACATTTGCAATTTTCTTGCCATAGGACAAATACCCCACATTAGAGCCCGAAAGATAAGAGAAGATTCATGGTGGATGTAAAGTATTTTTACTTCGACAACCCATACCTGTTCAAATATTGCCCTAATCAAGTCATATGGAGGATGTCCTCTCCTTCTACTATTCTAAGGTGTGTGACGGGCATTTCTCTTCCAAGAAAACTTGTAAAATCGGTTTTGTTGGCCTACATTGATTAAAGATTATGTCTCCTTTTTCAAACAATGTGATAGTTATCAAATGTTGGGAAGTGTGACCCGTAGAAACATGATGCCCCTCTCCCCCATGCTAGTCATTGAAATCTTTGATTGGTAGGACATCAACTTCATGGGTCCATTCCCTATGTCTTTTGGTTACCTTTATATCCTATTGACAGTAGACTACGTGTCCAAGTGGGTAGAGACAATCTTGAAAAAGACCAATGACCATCGATCCGTGGTCAAGTTTTTAAAAGAAAATATATTTTTGAGGTTTGGGATACCTCGTGAAATGATAAGTGAAGGTGGTTCACATTTTTGTAATAAACCATTTGTTTATTTGATGCATAAATATGGCATAACACACAACGTGTTTACTTCTTATCACCCACAGACTAATGGCCAAGTTAAGTTGGCCAATAGGGAGATAAAAAGCATAATAGAGAAAACGATTAATCCAGATCGAAAGGATTGGTCACTCAGATTGATCGATGCCTTGTGGGCTTACTGCACTGCTTATAAGACCATCATTAGTATGTCTCCCTATCGGTTAGTCTACAACAAGACTTGTCACTTGCTAGTAGAGATGGATCACAAGGTATATTAGGCCATAAAAATCTTGAATTTCAATTTGAGAATAGATGGGGAACATAGAAAATTGGAATTGAATGAATTGGAGAAAATTAGTAGAGATGCATAAGAGAGCTCGAAAATCCACAAAGAAATGGTAAAAATTTTTCATTACAAATTCATTTTGAGAAAGACATTTGTGCCCAGCCAAAAATTACTCTTGTATAATTCTTGTCTCTCTATTTTTCAAGAAAAACTCCGATCAAGATGGGATGACCCCCGTATTGTCAAGGTGGCCTACCCAAATGGAGCTATGGACATAGAAAATTCTGAAGATGGTAAAACATTCAAAGTCAATGGCCAAAGACTTAAACCATTCTTCGAGGGTTTTCAAATTCAAATAGTGGAAGAGGAGTTAGTGGATCGAGTCTACCTGGGCTCTGTTGAGGCATAACTGTTCATGTAGATATTAGTGTACAGTTGTTTTCCTTTATTCTTTACTTTGCAATTTAAATTGTTTAATTACTTTTTGATTAGCACAAAATATTGCACATCATGTATGCTTTTATACCCCTTTTATACTTGTTTTTGTGGTGAAAATGGGAAGAAATTCAATTAATCAAATAATTAATGAAGTTGTTGTGTGATTGTAGGTAAAGAGTTGGATATGGCTTGAGTTAAGCCCCCATCATAGTGCTCAAAGTCAATGGAGATGGGGGTGGCCTAACGTGAGGCTTGGAAGGTGAAGAAATCAAGAAAAAGGCAAATTCGAAGAAAACCTTCTGGAAGGTTTGGTCATTGACCTTTCGGGAGGTTTGCATACTTGACAACTTCTACCTCTGCCCCTGCCAAAGCCTTCCAGAAGGATTTGCACGCTAGAGAAAACCTTCTAGAAGGTTTTGTTTGACCTTCTGGAAGGTTTAGCCCAAAAATGCCAGATTTTGTAACTCAAGTTTTCTTTGCTTGTGGGGCCCACCTTTGCTTCTCCCATACATCCTTGACATGTTATACATCCCAGCATGCCTCCTTACACTTAGGGTTGGACTTAGGAGGACATTGCATTTATGAGAAAGAGAGAGAAGGAGGGAGCTTGGTGGGTTGTAGGCTAGGCTTGTCCTAGCTTGTCCAAGCCATCAACTCACCTCCCATTGATGGGAGGCTTGTGCACACATGCTAGAAGAGCCTCATGGACGAAAATACAGAGAGTTACAGACCATTATTCAGCATTTTTGGAAAGAGAAGCTCAAGGAAGAAGATATAGTTTAGAGAGAAAAAGTTTGGATTTTTGTATTTTTTTACCCATTTCACTTATAGTAAGCTATAAGACTCATGTAATCTTCATTTATTACACTTTAATGTCATTTATTTCAAGTGTATTTCAAGTTTGGTTTTCTGTCTTTGAATCTACCATTGTTACATTTAAGTTTTTCTTTTCGAGCTTTTCAAATAGGTATTAAATGCACTTATTTTTGTAGTGAACTTTCATTTGCATTAATACAAGTTTTAATCTTCATTTCATTAGCATGTCTCCTTACACATTGTATGTCTTTACATTTATTATGAGTAGCTAAGTTTATAGTTGGTTAATCCAAGGTAGATTTCCTCTTGGGTATGCTAAATCAACTCTTTTTCATTTTTCCTTGTAGTGTAAGTTGTTTGGTTTGACTAGGTTGAGTGTGGATGGGGTTGTGAGCTCTTGATATACCATAGACTTGTCACAGGGTATGCTTGGGCCTACACCTCCACATTAGTCCCTCACTTCCAACGAATCAATCAAGCACCAAGACACAATTGGAAGAATGTTTTGAGTTAATTTGGCATTCCCATTGCAATGACCCCTTTGGATTAACCAACCTTATTTCCATTGCATTTTTTTGCAAAGACTCCACTCACCAAAACACAAACTCACACAAGATTTTACACTTTTTCATTTTCACAAAATCACCTTCACACAATTCAACCTTCCTTCCCTGAGGAGACGACCTTGGAATACTCAATTCGAAGTAAAACATGACACTTGAAAGTCTCTCTTCGCTTGGAGAGCACTTTTGCACACACATACACACTTTCATCCATACACACATTTTTCCCATTTCTAGCATCGAACCCGAGGGAGAGTGACACTCACCTACTAAAATAAGCCATATACACATGATTAGGTGATGTTCGGAGATTAGGGTGAACGCAGTCAAGCACTTTCATCTGTGCATAGTGTTCTTTCTTCATATGTGCAGATAGTGATGTTTTTGTCAAAGTTTAATGTGACGTGTTCTCTTATCCTTCTTTTCTTTTAATTCCATCATTGTATTTCATATCTTTTTGTAGCATTGAGTACAATGTATAGTTCAAGTTGGGGGGGGGGGAGGTGCACCATTTGTATGACACACCAATTTTTTGTTGACAATACCATTTTTTGGTGAAATGCACTATTCACTTATTCTACCAATTTTTTGTATAGAATAAGAATAGGTGGAGATAGGTGGAAAATTTTAAAAAAAAATTGTGGAAAATATCTAAATGTTGAACCATATTCCTCTGTTCAAAGTGTTAAGGGTCTAGTGATAGTTTGATCTTCATCTTGAACTTTGAACACATGAGTATATCACAAAAATCTATCCTATGTCTGAGTATTACATATATGTTTTCTTCCAAACTCAACCACAGTGCACCTTGAATTTGTAATTTCAGAAATTTACTGATTGGATCTACATTTTAGAGCATGACATACTTAGTGGAGCTGAAGTAAGTACCCATGTGAGCTTTAGTGTCAATCCTTGTTGGAGGGAACTTACATTTACTCAAATCAACAATTTTTTAAATTCAAAATTTGTTCAATAATCTCATTATACTTGCTTTGGTTAGAGTGCATGTGGATAACTGATTGATTGACTTTGACTTGAAATGCCAGCATGCCTCCCCATGCTTGTCTAGAAAGGACCTTAGGCCATCTTTGAATTGTATTGAGGTTTAGCCTTTTCTTATGATAAATTTATCCCTTGTGCCATGATTGAGCCTTAATTGAAAATTCGTTTGTATGCCACATGTTTGACCAAGATAGGGTAAAATGATTACGATTACCATACCTGGTTGTTCCGATACTGACCATGATTAATCATGAAGAAAAGGAAATGTGGTGAGGAAACTCAAAAAATGGATGAATGGTGTTGAATTCAAATTTTGAATGAAAAAGAAGCAAAAATTCAAGAAAAGGGAGAAAAATGGGATTGAAAATGAAATGAAAAAAACAAAAAGAGACAAAAAGTTGACGTGAAGGTGTAAAGTTGAAAATTCCATAAAAATGAGAGTTTTGATAATAAAAGTCATGCCCTCGGAATAACCCTTTTGTCTCCCTCTACCCTTCATATCAGTCAACTCAAATCTCACCCCAAGGCCTCATTACAACCCATGAAAGCCTTAAATGATCTAGAGAAAGCATGACGATAGCACACTTTAAACGAAAAGAAAAGTTGATTTTGCTATCTAATGCCCTGACATTCCATTCATGAGATTATGTCATGGTCATTTCAATTGTTATGCATGCACATCATTTTTGGATTATATGTCAGCATTTTGGCTTATGCATAAGATTTTATCTCACATATACACATGGAGAGCATGCCAGGATAATCATGGAGTATTTCATTTTTTAGAGAAACCCTTGGTGAGTTTTACATCAAAGTTGAATCTGGATAGTTAAATGAATGTGGATTCCATTGAGTAAATGCTTAAATTACATGTTCATTTCACACACACATGAGTTTGAAAGGAAATGTGTAGGTGTGTACTCTAGAATAGCATTTAAAGCTATGATGAAACTCAAGTGTGCTTGGTTCGAGTGTTTGGAAAAATTGTGTCAGGCAACCCTAAGCTAGTAGGATGGGGGAATATTGCTCAAATTTTAGATATGAGAAAGGAATAGGAATGCCTTTTGTACTTTCTTTTGTGCTGTACATATTAGGTGTTAGTTTTGTTGAATTTAGAATTTCATGTCATGTGTTTTGAAAGGATCAAAAAATCAAATTGCATTGCAATTTCGTAAATAATTTGGGGCATGGTCACATATTGTGGTTCACTTGCTTGGATCAAGTTTTTTGTGAAGTTGAGTTAGTAAATAGGTCAATAGAATGCGTTGGAGCCGAATAAACTTGGAGTTGGAGTGAGGATGAGAGCGTAAGAGATTTTTTGCAAAAAGTTGAAACCTACCGGTAGAAATTTTCCAGTACATTGTTCTACCAGTAGAACCCTGATGACCTACCATTATGTTTTGCCCAAAAACCCAAAACACGAGGGTTTTTAACCCAAAAATTCGATGAAACCCTTCACATTCTTCATCCATCTCAACCTTAAAAACCCTCTCTCCTTTTTGAAGCTATTGAAAGGAATGGAACATGAGAACTTGCCACACTCCCTGGAGGACAAAAGACCAATGGAGTGAAATGCGTGTACAAGACAAAGAAAAATGTCAATGGTGAAATGGAGAGGTACAAAACAAGATTGGTTTCAACAGGCTATAGTCAAAGACCGGGTATGGACTATGATGAGGTAATTGCACCTGTTGCTCATTTGAAAATAATTAGATTGATTATTTCTTTAGCCGCTCTAAATGATTGAAAAATTCGCCAAATGGATGTGAAGTCCGCTTTTTTAAATGGCTTTCTTGATGAAGATTTGTATGTTGAACAATCATTGGGTTATGTTGTGAAAGGGCAATGAGAGAAAGTCTTGAAATTAAATAAGGCTTTATATGGCTTGAAGCAAGCACAAAGGACTTGGAATAATAGACTTGATAAATACTTCCAAGCAAATAATTTCACCAAGTGTCCCCACGAACATGCTCTTTATGCAAAGGTGAATGATAATGTTGATATACTTTATGATTGTTTGTATGTGGATGACTTGATATTCACAGGAAATTGTCCACGAATGCTAACAGATTTCAAGAGAGCAATGGCTACAAAATTTGAGATGACCGACATGGGGCTTATGTCATACTACCTCCCAAGAGGGTTATGCTAAAATAATTTTGGCAAAATTCAAAATGCAAGATTGTAAGCCGGTTTGCACACCCGTTGAATGTGGCATAAAATTGTCAAAATATGAAGATGGAGAGCATGTGAATTCCACCCATTTCAAGAGCTTAGTTGGAAGCTTGAGGTACTTAACATGTACAAGACTAGATATTTTGTTTGGTGTTGGTCTTGTATGTCGCTATACAAAAGCTCCTACAATGACCCATTTAAAGGCGGCGAAAAGAATTCTTAGATACATCAAAGGTACACTTGATTATGGGTTGTTATATCCTTAGTCTAACAATTCGAAGCTTGCAAGCTATTGTGATAGTGATTGGGCCGGAGATATGGATGATAGAAAAAGTACTACCAGATATATTTTCTTCATGGGAGATACCGCATTTACTTGGAGTTCAAAGAACCAACTCATTGTGACTCTTTCGACTTGTGAAGCCAAGTATGTGACAGCTACATCATGTGTTTGTCAAGCCATTTGGCTTAGAAATTTGTTAGATGAACTTCATTTGCCTCAAGAAAAATCAACGAAAAACTTTATTGATAACAAATCAGCACTAGCGTTGGCGAAGAATCCGGTATTTCAGGATCGTGGGAAGCATATTGACACAAGGTTCCATTTCATTAGAGAGTATGTGACCAAGAAAGAAGTGTAGCTCAAGTTTGTGAAGACTCAAGACCAAATTGCTGATATTTTCATTAAACCCCTTAAAGAGGATGTCTTTTGAAAATCGAGAAGTTTGCTTGGAGTTGAAAAAAAAATCATGTTTAAGGAGGGTGTTGAAAAATAGTAATAAACATGACTTTCCATGTTCTAGGAGTTATTTTTATGCAATTAGTTTTTGTATTAGTGGGTCATCAATTTGGTATTAGTGGGGGACAAAGTAATTATGGTATTTTAATTCTCCATGTTCTAGTAATCATGTGTTATTTATAAGAGTCTATATATATCCCATGTAATTCATCCATTTGGATATGAGTGAATTGAAAGACTTGTTCCTATCTTCAATAGTCTCTTCCATTATATTTTTTTGTGACTGTGTGATAGTCCTCTAGATTCCAACAGTTATCCGTTATTCTACTTGTAACTATTCGATTTTGATGAGAATTTTTTATAATGCCATGGTAGTTCAATGCATATAATGTCTTGTAAGAGGTGGGAGTTGGATGATTGCCATTCTATTAGGAAAAATATTTGTTCTTTCCTTTATTATTCAAATTTAACTTCATGCTGCTTAACCAAAAAACGAATTTAATTCTATTACTTCATGTGGGTTGTTTGTTCCCCCTTGGACAAAATACTTTTGGTTGGTAGTTGACTTGTGAGGCTTTGCATGCTATTGGAATCAAATTGCCCCCCTCACCACTTTGCACATGAGTTTTTGGTTAAATCCAAAAAATCAGAAATCCAGAAATCCAATAATAACAACTATAATCCGAGCCCTGTATAATCACAGTTTCATTAAGACATATTTGCTCCCNGTAAAATTTTATTCCATGACTATGGATACAGACCACCAAAATACTTATTGTTCGGGACTGTGATGTTCAGTTATTGTTAATTTCAAGTTTACTTATGTTTGTTAGTATAGATGATTATGTTCACTTAAGTTGAAGATATTGGAAAAAGGTCTCAAGTGTCAAGTTTTTGATTCCTTGAATATTGTTATAGAAAATATGTATATAATTAGATTATATTAAATTGTATAAAGTCTAACTTATGCACTAATTTAAACAGAATGTATAAAAATCAAAACCAGTGCACTTACATTGATGCAGAATAGCACGAATAGTAAATCCAAAAAAATTAGAAATCCAGAAATCCAATAATAACAACTATAATCCGAGCCCTGTATAATCACAGTTTCATTAAGACATATTTGCTCCCTCTCGATGCTCAAGGTTGATAAGCAACTGTCTCCTAAGATAGAACGNCACAATTTGTTTAAGACAAATTTGCTCTCTCTCGGTGCTTAAGGTTGATAAGCAATTGTCTCCCAAGATAGAACGAATTTCGTTCTTAAAGATGTAGCACTTCAATCTCCAAGAATCGAACGAACATAATTCTGTGTTTATACTTGAACCAAATTTAAAATAATAATGCACCAATATGCAAAGAGANTTCAATCTCCAAGAATCGAACGAACATAATTCTGTGTTTATACTTGAACCAAATTTAAAATAATAATGCACCAATATGCAAAGAGAGAGAAGAAGAAATACTGAATATTTAATTCAATATTTTGAATAATTGAGAAAACTAGAATGAGAGAGCAATTCTTGAATTATTCAATGATATATTTTGGAAGTACAAAGAATCACCTATTTATAAATTCACCAGTAGTTTTTCATAAGAAGTGTAATCATATGTAATGGTACCTCTTAGTCCAAGTGTTATTATAAAAAATTATAATATTTATATTTTAACTTTCTTTTAAATTCTTGTATATTGGTCCAATTAAAATCCAAATCAATTTTTTTTTATTTGACTTTATTAAAGAGTAAATTGGTTGCCGTAAATTCAAATAAAATTCATTAACTACTAGTAGACCTCACACTCATACATGATCAATACTCTAACTTTGTGTGAAATTGAGAGAAAACATGTTGAATAAGATTTAGATCCAATTATTTCTAAGTTCTTACCCTTACCTAAAAAGGCCGAAACTTAGGCGGTTTGGATTCCAATTCAAGTAAAATGTAAGATCTAAATTCCGAGAATACATAAAATTTATTCCAATTAAATCACCCATCATTAATTCATGTACCTACTCTTGAGTACAATTGAAAAAAAATTTACATTGAAGCGCATATGACTTCGATTTGTCTAACCAATTAACCAATATCTATGAGGTGTAAGAAAGCCAAAGTTGAGCCGCACCTTCTGTCCCTCCAAGCAAGAAGAGAGTCCAAAACATGCTTGTAAATTTATGGAGCACGAGGATCACTTTGACTGTGTCGTGTTTAATCGAATTTGTATAGATCTATTCATACCGATGAAGTAACTAATTATCATTGGCAAAAGAAATCGAAGGCAATAGGAGGTGTGGAATAAGCAGTGGAAAGTATTTTTGAGGTTATAATGGCGTTAGCTGCTTCACTGTAATGGATTCCATTCCAGAATAAAAATCGNGAATTTGTATAGATCTATTCATACCGATGAAGTAACTAATTATCATTGGCAAAAGAAATCGAAGGCAATAGGAGGTGTGGAATAAGTAGTGGAAAGTATTTTTGAGGCTATAATGGCGTTAGCTGCTTCACTGTAATGGATTCCATTCCAGAATAAAAATCGAGCACCTTCATTGCAGACCTGATAGCCAGGCGAACCACATGACACCTTGATATTATAATTGTATGGAGGTCCTCCATAACCACAACATGTCTGATTGAATATAAATTTATTCGANTTCCAGAATAAAAATTGAGCACCTTCATTGCAGACCTGATAGCCAGGCGAACCACATGACACCTTGATATTATAATTGTATGGAGGTCCTCCATAACCACAACATGTCTGATAGAATATAAATTTATTCAAGTTAATTTCCACAATTCTTTTAGATTGATTGACCATATCTCTTGTATAGTTGGCTCTCCTAATTTGTAGTGATTGATATCTTGTAATTGTAACTATCCTAGCCTAGAATTACGTTAGTCATGATTGTATATTAGGAACACTGATTCAAGGCAATGGAGAAGGGAAAAAGAATTCCTTTACTTTCATGGTATCAGAGCATTAGAAAAGCAACCTCTCCTCCTCCTCCTTCTTCTTCTTCTTCATCTTACTCTTCACCAATGGCTGAAAAGATTCGTTCCGCCACCACCATAACAAACATCAAATCAGCCATTCCCCTCATGCTGGATTACGAGTCTGCTAAATACATTAATTGGAAGACTTTATTCACAACCCATGCTAAAGCCACGCTCACCTATGAGCACATCGTGCCACCACCGGTCGATGATAATGCCACAACTCCAGCCTCTCCTCCAAAAATCGAGGCTGCACTTCTGGCCGAGAAGGCTTATTGGGATCGCATTGACAACATTGTTCGTCAATGGATTTATGGAACCATCTCCGAGGATCTCCTAAACACCATAATTGATCCCGATGACACGGCTGCCGATGCTTGGAACCGTTTGGCGGAATTGTTCCAGGATAATAAGACTTCTCGGGCCATCCACCTTGAGACAGAGTTCGCAACCACTAATTTGCGTGACTTTCCTGATGCAAAGGCGTTCACTCGCTCGCCTTAAGGTGCTGGCCGATCAATTGGCCAATGTCGGAGCCAAGGTCTCTGACCAAATAATGGTGCTGCGTCTTCTCACTGGCTTGACCGAGGCAAATGACAGTTTTGTGACGGTGGTTCAGAACATGAAACCTCTGCCGACGTTCGCTCAAGCACGGTCGATGCTGCTTCTGGATGAAACCACCAAGGCCGAACGAGCCAAACTCGAATCAGGTTCGACCTCTGCTCTTTTCATGAATTCCAATACTAATAATTTGAACAATAATGGATAGCAACAGGAGA
>CAUOFW020009824.1:51577-119586 GCA_963454935.2 Ilex paraguariensis
AAAAAATAAAAAAGAACATAAAATAATTGAAAACTTGCAATTTCATTAAATTGAAAGTACTAAATTCGTAAGTATAAAACTCACTCATCAAATACCCGCAAACTTAAATCTTTGCTTGTCCTTAAGCAAAATACTAAGAACAAAAACTATAAATATTAATCAACCAACTACTCAAACAATGGATCAATATGAATCTAAATAATGGCCCCAAATGTTACTACAAATAATAATTCACGGAAAACTTCAAAACAGTGCAATGTCTGTCAATTCAACATACTCCTTAATTTTATCTCCACTTATGACCCTTTAAATACATGTACATATCCAAACTATCAAGCTAATCATCACCCAAATACATTTACGTAATCAAATGCTTCATAGGAGATACTCAATATCAACTCTATGAACATACGTTTCACATTAACCTCTTCTTATTAAGCAACCATATAACCAGAAGGTCCAAAGATTTTTTTCTCTCTCTCACTTTTTTTTTCTTCTTTCTCTTTTCCTTCTTTCGGTGAGTGCATTTTATGTTCTATCTCACCTCCTATTGAGCGAGTGCGTTTTACGCTCCATCTCGTTCTTAACATGTGTTTATGAGTGAGTGTGTTTTACTCTCCATCTCTACTCACCATATGCCCCTTTCTTTTGTTTTTTTGTTTTTTCATCTAACTCATGAAGGATCAAATCAAAATAATTTTGAAAAATTTTCTTTTTTTCTCTGTTTTTTTATACTAACCCATTATAACCAATATTTTTCCCAAACTTATATGAAAACTTCAATTCACTTTGAATGATGTTTAAATAAGTTTTCTAAAGTTTCAATGATATATCCCACAAACATTTAACCAAATAAATTCTTTAAATCATAACTAACCAAACAGATGGATATGTGCTCATGAATGAAAAGATCACAAACAGTGTAAAAAATCAACTAGTATGTCCAACTACAGACTCAACATATTCATCAATTTCCATTGAATTGACAATTAATCCCATTCATCATTGGCCATAAATCAAATTCAATCAACTCATTGCTCAAGTTGTTATTTTTTTTATTATCAATACATGTTATCTAAATGTATACCTAATAATGCAAATGCAAGCAAGAAAACACCCCCAAACTTAAACTAAACATTGTCTTCAATGTATAAAGTAGGAAAAATTAAGACAGAGGACTTCCGTGAGATTTCACTAGTTGGCATCGTCGTCAGCGTCCTCGTTGTCCGCTGAGTCGGGAGTGTATTTGGGAAACACGAGTGGGCTGTTCTTGGCTCCTAGTAAGGCTTTGTGTGAGCTCCAACTTTATGTTCAATCCTTGGGACCTGCAAGCAATTGACATACCAATTAAAATACTCCAACTAACTAACTACATTATTTCTTATAAAAAACTAAAATAAAATAAAACTTAGAAACTAAAATTTGGGTTCCCTCCCAATTAGCATTTGTTTTATAGTTTTCAGCCTGACTACTTCCTGTTTCATCTCGGGTCAACAAGGGTAATTAAGGCCTTTTCATGATCATTGTCGCCTCAATATTGCTTTAGTCTCTGCCTGTTCACCTTGAAAGTTCTTTTCAAATTGGCTTCTTCAACTGTGACTTCAACCGCTCCATGTGGGAACATCTCCTCTTTATATAGCTTGTCGTTCTTAAAAGGATCTGAAATGCAACTTTCTACAAATACCTCTTTCATTTCATATTCCACCAAATCAACCTGAAAACATTCTTCCACTTCCTTTGGCAATTTCATAGCAAAAAATACATTGAATGTTACCTTTTGATCTTGGACTCGCATAGTTAGCTCACCTTTTTGTACATCGATAAATGTTCTTTTCGTTGCTAAGAATGGTTGCCCAAGAATAATATGTATTTTCCTATCTTCCTCACAATCTAAGACTATGAAATCATCAGAAAAATGAACTTATCCACTTTAACAAGAACGTCCTCAACTATGCCCCTTGGATAAGTGAGTGATCTCTCTACAAGCTGCAATATAACATTAGTAGGCTTTGCTTCCTTCAAATCCAATTGCTGATAAATTGAGAGTGACATCAAGTTGATACTAGCTCCCAAATCACACAATGCTTTCCCGAAAAACTAGCTGCCTATTGTACATGGAATTGTAAAGTTACTCGGATCTTTGAGCTTTGGTGTTAGCTTCTTTTGAAGAAATGCACTGCACTCCTCCGTAAGTGCCACTGTCTCAAAATCATCTAGTTTTATCTTATTTGACAAATTTTTTTTCAAAAATTTCACATAATTAGGCATTTTCTCCACTGCTTTTGCAAAAGGGATATTAATTTGGAGCTTCTTGAACACTTCCAAAAATTTAGAGAACTATTTATCCAATTTCTATTTTTGCAAACGTTGTGGAAACGACACGGGAGGCATAATAAGTCTCTGATTATCTCCATTAAAACATGCTACTGGATCTTCTTCTTTCTTTTCATGTTCCACATCCTTGCTATCCTTTTCTTTACCCTCACTATCATCTCCATGTGATTGTTTTGGAGTTCCACCAATAAACTCAAGTATCTCTTTTCCGCTTCGTAATGTAATAGCATTGTAGTACTCCTTACCTTCCCTCTTAAGATTGATCTCTGTATCACTAGATAAAGTGTCTTGAGGTCAATTGTTAATGGCATTAACAAGCTGACCCATTTGGTTTTCTAGGTTTCGGATTGATACTTCCATACTGTTCATCCTTGTTTCATTCTATGCTATGTACCTAGAAGCAGCTCCTCCAAATTTGACTTTTTTCCCTGCTGTGGTGGAGCTTGATTCTGAAAGCCTGGTGAGTATGATTGTATTGGAGTAGAAGTTTGGGCTTGATTATTATTCCATGAAAAGTTCAGATGAGTCCTCCGACCAGGGTTATAATTGTTGAAATTATTGTCATGTTACTGCCTGTTGAAATCACAAACGTATTGTACTGACTCCAAATTAATTACACATTGATCACTCAGATGGTTCCCAACACACAATTCACAAATACCTGCCACACTCTAAATAGGATGCACCCCTAGAGCATTAATCTTCTTTGTCAGTGTAGCAACCTGTGCAGCCAATGCAGTAACCGCATCAACTTCATAAATTCCTGCTACTTTTGGTTGATTGATTCTTGTAGAAGGCCACTGATAATTGTTGGCAGTCATCATCTCCAATAACTCGTATGCTTCATCAAAATTTTTTTCCATCAATGCCCCNAAATGTGTAATGTGAAAAATATTATAGCTAAGGGAAAATGTGACTAACAGATAATAGTTAAAGAGTTTAAAATATGATTTATCCAAGGCTAATCGACCGTCTACAACCATCTAAGGAAGTCCAATAAATTGTATATGAATTAACATTTTTTTTATGGACAATTTAAATTCGATCCATAAATAAATATTACAATATTTGACTCAATTATAAGTTGATCCATTTTCCACATTTATATATGTGCAAATAAATGATAAAATTAAGCGATTACTTGATGAAATTGTCTTCCCAATTTTGATAAAAATACAACTTAATTGAGTTAGTTGGATCAGATCGGATATCTGACTCCCTAATGGATTCAAATATGAAAAAATAGCATCCGTCAATTAATCAGATCAAAAATATTTTAATTAAATTTGAATATAAATTGATTTGAATTCGATCCGAATTCATTCTGACTGGTTAACACACCTAATAATAAGTCAGTCTTGGGCCCAAGCATGGTCAAATTAAACTGTAAAGCATATACCTGTTTAATGATCATTGTGAGATCAATAGATCCCACCCAAAAAAAAAACAGAAAAATTGTCCCCAATTTGAAGTTCCTCCATTTCAATTTTGGTTATTTTCCTACTAACTTAAACACTTACTGCTAATTTCATTAGAATTCTTCACATACTAAAATTTGAAGAATTTTACACATGTAATCTTGTTATTGGATGAAAAAATGATATACGATACAGAAAAAGTTGATTTCCGGAACAAAGACTATTGAATTCTTCACTTTGGTTTAGGAAGGGACCCATAATACCACATGGGCATTGAGCCAGTGGTGTCATATTATAATCCATAGGAGCACATTGTGCAAAAAGAATGCTCACCACAAGCAAACAAGACCAAGTAATATCCAATTCGTAGGCCAAAACCTAGCTGAAGTGTATGGAAAAGTACAATGTTTATAGACAAATGAAAAAGTACCTTAAAAAGTCTTTAAAATTTGAATACACCTTCAATCAAATTAAAAGAAATAATAAAGATGGTATATCAAAGCGTAGAAGGTTATAGGATAATGTATTAACACCCATTAATTCCTATTTACTAGGGCATGTTTGTTTCGGGGATTAAATATAGGTGGTATTGTAAATGAATTCTTTACATTTTTAATACCAATGAAAATTAGTACCGGTAATAGAAAGTATTTCAGTTCTTTCTCATGTTTGCTTGTTCAATAGGTATTGTGGTGGATCTCATAAACAACCATATATTCTATCACATCTTATATAACAAATATATCATTTTACATTTAATATCATACATTCCATTACTTCGTTTGTTTAACGTTTTTGCACAATGTTTGGTATAATACATGATATAACAATTCAAACCAAAAAAATTCCAGATAATATAAAAAATCCGATGTTATGAATCGGTGATACTGTAAAAAAAAATTTTTTTAAAAAATCGGTGACACCATATGCTTAAACATAATAAAAGCAAAAAAATCAAAATAATTTTTTTTAAAAAAAACTGGTAACACCGTATGCTTAAACATAATACAAAAAAAAAATTCAAAATAATTTTAAAAAAAATATAAAAAAACCAGTAACACCGTACGCTTAAACATAATACATGAAAAAAATTCAAAATATTTAAAAAAAAAAAAAAACAAAACCTGTAACATCGTACACTTAAACATAATATAAAGAAAAAATTCAAAATAATTTTTTAAAAAAAAAAGTTTAAAAAAAACCGATGACACTGTATACTTAAACATAATATAATGAAAAATTCAAAATAAATTTTTTATGGGTTTTTTGGAAGTCANAACCTGTAACATCGAACACTTAAACATAATATAAAGAAAAAATTCAAAATAATTTTTTAAAAAAAACCGATGACACTGTATACTTAAACATAATATAATGAAAAATTCAAAATAAATTTTTTATGGGTTTTTTTGGAAGTTAGTACACCTAATTAGACTTATTTGGTAAAAAGTACATAAAACAAAATATTTTGGAAAAAAGTACTCAGCTGAGTTACAAAGACATAAATACCCATTTTAGGGTCATTTAATTCANAACTGGTAACACCGTATGCTTAAACATAATACAAAACAAAAATTCAAAATAATTTTAAAAAAAATATAAAAAAACCAGTAACACCGTACGCTTAAACATAATACATGAAAAAAATTCAAAATATTTAAAAAAAAAAAAAAACAAAACCTGTAACATCGAACACTTAAACATAATATAAAGAAAAAATTCAAAATAATTTTTTAAAAAAAACCGATGACACTGTATACTTAAACATAATATAATGAAAAATTCAAAATAAATTTTTTATGGGTTTTTTTGGAAGTTANTTTTTTATGGGTTTTTTGGAAGTCAGTACACCTAATTAGACTTATTTGGTAAAAAGTACATAAAACAAAATATTTTGGAAAAAAGTACTCAGCTGAGTTACAAAGACATAAATACCCATTTTAGGGTCATTTAATTCAAAATCTCTTATCTTTAATGCATCTTGATTCAAATGTTTTTTTTTTTTGGAAAATGGTTTTATTTTAAAATTAATTTAATATCCAAATAATGTAATAGTGTAACAATAACACTGTAACAAATATATTGTAACAAAAACAGTGTTCAGTAATTTTATNAAATTAATTTAATATCCAAATAATGTAATAGTGTAACAATAACACTGTAACAAATACATTGTAACAAAAACAGTGTTCAGTAATTTTGTGTATGTGGTAACAAATTTAAAACGGAAATGAACTATTTTAAATGAAATTATATTAAATTATATGTTTGACAAAATATAATAGTACAATATTTTATGTAAATAGCTTGTTACATTGTTATTGTTATACTGTTACACTTTTATTGTTACATTGTTATTATTACACTATTACACTATTCGAATATTAAATTAATTTGAAAATAAAACTACTTTCTAAAAAAAAAATGCATGAATCAAGGTGTATTAAAAGATAATTCAAAATTTAGATAAGAGATTTAAAAACAAATATATATATATATATATATATTCAAGTTCTCCCATAAAATTAGGAAATGTTTAATACACCACTTTTCAAAGAAAAGTGGTGTATTAAATACACATGGATTAATAGAGAGCAAAAATGTCACAAAAAAATCAGTAAAATTCAAATAATGTATTTAGATACAAATAAGTATCAAAATTAGGACTTAATTATCCAACATTTTTTTTATGTACTTTTTTACAATTAAGTCTAATTTGGTATACATACTTCCAACTTTCCCATTTTTTATATGTGAACTCTTAACAGAGGAGGGCATTTGTGTTAATTTGCATGTTTGTACCGTCCATTCATTTGGTATTCAATAATACTATATACAAGATTTAAGGGACACTGTTCAAACCAGGTCAGTATTACGATTCAAAAAATAATATTACGTTTAAAATGTTAAACAAACAAAGTAATAGATGAGCCCTAGGTACTATTTCCTTCTATCCCACCCAATAATACCATATAATACCCGAAACAAACATGCCCTTAGGGTACTGATCAAAAGGTTAAGGGTCATCCACTTCATATACAACGTAAATATCAAGTATTCGTTGAGACGGTTACACCATATTCTTCTAGATTGTTTCAATCAATATAAGGATCATCTTAACCTAATTGAGTCCATGTGTGGTTTTGATGCACACAATTAATTGTATACTAATGAAAATTTTGTCCATAATTTCATTAAAAAATGAGCAATGTTATGTCATAGGGGTCTGATTTAGTGACCTAAATTACTATTACTATTACAGTAACTATAGGTNATGAAAATTTTGTCCATAATTTCATTAAAAAATGAGCAATGTTATGTCATAGGGGTCTGATTTAGTGACCTAAATTACTATTACTATTACAGTAACTATAGGTCCTAATAATAAATATTGAAACTTTGTGTTAATTTAATGGTTATTCCATTTTATTTGACCGAGAGTTTAATAAGAGAATTTAATTTTTTGGGGTGTAAATTGGTAATCAAATATTTTTTTTTTTTAAGTGTAAAGTATTGTTCACCCCCCAAATAAAAGGAAAGAAAACCATCCCATGTGACAGCAACCATGATTTTACAATCTGCATAAGATGAAATAATAATAATTATGTTACCTTATCCTTACTGTATGGATGTCTCACAAAATTATTTATCTTCCCCTATTGCAACATAGGGAAGTATACAAAGCAATTATCATAATTTCTCCATTATATGCACCATTGATGTAATTTGTTGTATCTGTTACTTAGGAGTGACAATTTTTAATATGATATAAATATACGATTTAAACTCGATACAAATTCCACAAGTTAAAGTTGACAATTTGTCAACACATTAAAAAATAATATAACCCGATAACATAAATAATAAATGGAATAAATTACCAGTAAACATGAATAACTCAAATTTTACATGGTTAACCCGTTGAATCTTCAGAAAAGATGACGGTTTTTTACTCGTTTTACTCTTATATGGACTTGGTGTTCTTTAATTTATGGAAAAATCATGGGCATGGTGATTAAGATACAAGAGTTAACATTTTAGATTTTTAATTTACAAAACATATGAGACACAACACGATAATAATCATATTAAGTAATTGGTCGGACGAAGATGAATTAATACAATCCAAAAACGACTCGGCTCGAGACCATTGACACCCCAGTGGTGTTTTCTTGTTATCTAAAGAAAAAAAGATTTTGGGTGCAACCATTCAATATGCGGAGGTAGGTACATCCACTAAGAATTTGAGGAGAAATAAAACTAGATGGATGCGATAGAAGTGTAGAGAGAGAAACATTCAAAAGGAAGAGGTGGAGGGAAAACTTACAGAGGAAATCGATCAAAAGACGTCCGTCACAGATTCGACCGGTGTATCTGCGGAAGAAGGTACGACCGTTGGGAGGGACGACATGGAAACCGAGTCCGCCGGTGTCGGAGTTGGAATCGCCGAAATTGAATATGACAGGTGTGTTCTTGCACCGAGAGAGAACTGGTGGTGGAAGAGAAAGAAAAACAAAGAGAATAGTTAGTGTGAAGAAGAGATTGGTATGAGTACAGAGAACAGAGAGTGAAGCCACTGTCAAGGCATGGGGCAGAGCTTTTGCTTCAACGTGCTTTACGGTGTTGGATCTATAGTTTATGGTGTGACTTTTGAAGCATTTGAAGGGACGATGGCGCACTATGTGGATCGGCTAAATTCATTGAATAGTTTAGGGAAAATTTTAAGAAACTCTTTTAGTTTATCGTATCTTCAAAAACACCCTATTTATTTTAAGAAACTTTACTAACACACCTTGTCCGATTAAAAGTGTTAATTAAAATGTAATTTTATTACATTGTCCATAAGATATTTTATGAAAAACTTTATCCACACTCTCTCTAGATAGACATATCTTCAATGTGACCCCTTTATTTTCTAATTTTTTTTACATATTGAAATTTGGGTCGATTAAAATTTGATTCGAGTTAATTAAAATTTGTTATGTATTAAATTTTAAGTCGATTAAAAATTATATTTTTTTATTTTTTAAAATTTAAGTTGATTAAAATTATATTCGAGACTCAAATCAAATTTTAATCAACTTACATTAAATTTTGATCTGCCCAAATTTTGATACGTAAAAAAAATATAAATTCTAATCAATTTGAAACGAATTTTAATTGGGGCTAATAGCTCAAGTAGAGCTCAAATCGACTATAATTTTAAAACATAAAGAAAATTTTAATAGGCTTGAATTTTAATAAGTAAAAAAAAATAAAATTTAATTAGCTCGAATCGAATTTTAATCGACTTAAATTTTAATATATAATGTTTTTTAATCAACTCAACTTTTAATATAAGTAAAAAATGAATTTTAATTGACTCGAACTTTAATCAAATTTTATGTAGAAAGATTATTTGGAGTTTATGTAAGGGCAATTTTGGTATTCTAAATAATTTATTTTTGTTATAAATGGTGGTTTAATAACAGAGGATGTCAGTGATGTTTAAATATAAAATAGAAGAGATGTTAGTGATATTTTTAATAATAAGGGTGTTCTTGAAGATATTATAAACTAGAAGGGATGTGACTAAAATTTTTCCTAGTTTTAATCCTTATTTCTTGTCAAATTAGTCCTCATTATATCAATTTTATCAATTTCGTTCCAAAAATATTCAATATGTATCACGTTGATCTCTAATCAGACAATCCGTCAAATTTTTTTGATAGAAGTGATTACGTGTTATTTTTTTTAGATGGTATGACATGTCTAACACGTGTTCATTCTGTCAAACATTTAATTGTACGTCTATGTAAGGATTAAAATGAAAATTATTAAATATTTTAAGGCTAAAATTAAAAAAATCGATACTATAAGGAAAATTGGCAAAAAAATATGTACTTTAAAGATCAAAAGTGTTATTAACCCTGAAACAAATCTAGAGGTATTAATTTGTGTCAGTTCGAGGACCATCCTTTAAACTTGTTTATAATATAATGGGTAAATTATATTTTGGCAACCTAAATTATAGACTTGATTTCATTTTACTCTTTGGACTATTGAATTTTTTACATTGTCTCCTTCATTACTTTGATTATTTCACATTGTTCTAATCACAAATGTCCATTCTTTTTTTGGACGAAAATTACTTATGTGTAGGGCAAAGTGAAAAATTGCATAGTTTAGAGGGCAAAATAAACTAACTTTATGTTAAATATGTAACAAATATTAATAATTGGAGTAAGATGGAAATAATTACAGGGTGCAATGTAAAAATATAATAATTAAGGGGAAAAAATGAAAAGAATCATAATTGAATGGGTCAAATTATAATTTTTCCTAATATAATGTAACTAGCGAGGGCTCGTGCGAGCAAGGGATTTGCAGACATCATCCTTTCCCTTCCTTTTTTTTTTTTTTTCTATTGTCACCATAGTATTTGAAGAATTAGTTAAATAATAATGAAAAATTAGGATGGTAAAATTTTGTTTTTAATTTTTTTTAAATTAGTGGTTTTTTTAAAAAAAAAAAAATTTAAATGAGTGGTAGTTAAGTAATGGGGTAGATGAGTAGTTATATGAGATATGTGCTGAAATATAATTAANATGAAAAATTAGGATGGTAAAATTTTTTTTTTAATTTTTTTTAAATTAGTGGTTTTTTTTTTTTAAAAAAACTTTAAATGANTATGAGATATGTGCTGAAATATAATTAATTAAAATTATATATGATAATTAAATAATTGAAAAATCTAAGAAAAAAGAAAGTGGGAGGAAAGGATTGTTTTATATATATAGTCTAAACTTAATATATTTAAACTTGTTTTATATTAGAANGTAGTTATATGAGATACGTGCTGAAATATAATTAATTAAAATTATATATGATAATTAAATAATTGAAAAATCTAAGAAAAAAGAAAGTGGGAGGAAAGGATTGTTTTATATATATAGTCTAAACTTAATATATTTAAACTTGTTTTATATTAGAATCAAGCCTAAATAACTATTAGGATGTTTTCATTATTGTGTCTGTGTACAACTGCAAAATCTTCTATTATATGAAACCAATTNTTTTTATATTAAAATCAAGCCTAAATAACTATTAGGATGTTTTCATTATTGTGTCTGTGTACAACTGCAAAATCTTCTATTATAGGAAACCAATTGTTTGATTTGCTTTGATTAAGACAACCTTAAAGACTTTGTCTAAGGCAAGACACGTGCTGCCAATTGTATATAGTTTGTATATAAATACCTTTTTAATACAAAAATGTAATATACGATTTTTCTCACTATATTTTATCATGGTATTAACGCAATATCAATCTTAATCGACGCATTCCTATCTTGTTCCTCCTTTAGTTTTTTTTTTNGTTTTATATTAGAATCAAGCCTAAATAACTATTAGGATGTTTTCATTATTGTGTCTGTGTACAACTGAAAAATCTTCTATTATATGAAACCAATTGTTTGATTTGCTTTGATTAAGACAACCTTAAAGACTTTGTCTAAGGCAAGACACGTGTTGCCAATTGTATATAGTTTGTATATAAATACCTTTTTAATACAAAAATGTAATATACGATTTTTTTCACTATATTTTATCATGGTATTAGAGCAATATCAATCTTAATCGACGCATTCCTATCTTGTTCCTCCTTTAGTTTTTTTTTTTGATAACACAAAATTGTTCACAAGTATTTTGTTAACACCATGGCATCCGCTAATTAAACCCAATCTTCATTTACCAATGTTTCTGCTCCAATAACCTCCATAGTTGTGGATTCATATCATCATTTCTATCTTCACAATTCAGATAACTTAGGTGCTATTCTTATTNCATGGCTTCCGCTAATTAAACACGATCTTCATTTACCAATGTTTCTGCTCCAATAACCTCCATAGTTGTTGATTCATATCATCATTTCTATCTTCACAATTCAGATAACTTAGGTGCTATTCTTATTTCCCAGTCTTTGACCGGCGACAACTACGCGTCTTGGAGTCGTGCTATTCGTATGGTACTTAGTGCAAAGAATAAAATCTGTTTCATTGACAGATCTATACCAAAACTTGATGATTCCTCATTAGTTTATTCACTCTAGATTCGCTGCAACAACATGGCCTTTTCATGACTTCTTAACGCTATTAATTGAGATATAGTGCATAATGTTCTCTATGTCGAATCAGCCTACGAGATTTNGGATTTGCTGCAACAACATGGCCTTTTCATGACTTCTTAACGCCTATTAATTGAGATATAGTGCATAATGTTCTCTATGTCGAATCAGCCTACGAGATTTGGATAGACCTTAGGGAGAGGTTTTTTCAAAGCAATGCACCACGGATCTTTCAAATTTAAAGGTTTATTGCCTCCTTTATCAAGGTCAGGACACTATTGTGGTTTACTTTGATAAATTGAAGGGGTATTGGGGTGAACTAGCTTCCTACGTATCTTTTCCAACTTGTAGTTGCGGAGCACTCAAAGAAATTTTTGAATATAAGCAACAAGGTAAAGTGATTCAATTTTTAATGGGATTGAATGAAAGCTATTCTGCCATTAGGGGGAAGATCCTCTTAATTGAACCTTTGCCTTCTATAAACAAGACTTATTCCCTTAACGACAATGAGAAATCACCATGGTAGCCCCTTCAATAGAGGCTATAGCTCTTGTTGGTTCCAATGGAGGTAGAAGTGGAGATCATCCTACTTGTGAGCATTGTGGTTGGGTTGGCCATACAAAAAACCAAGTGTTACAAACTACATGGTTACCCACCTGGTCATCGGCTTCATAAAGTAGATAAGCCTTTGTCAAAGCTAAGTCTTGGGAATGNTGTGAGCATTGTGGTTGGGTTGGCCATACAAAAAACCAAGTGTTACAAACTACATGGTTACCCACCTGGTCATCGGCTTCATAAAGTAGATAAGCCTTTGTCAAAGCTAAGTCTTGGGAATGCATACTCCATTCGAGCTGCTGCATCTGAAAAATAGCCATTGGCACCATCTTTCTCTCCAGAGTAATATCAGCAAATACTCTCGCTCTTGAATGACGATAATACAAAATCAATAGCAAACTTCGCAAGTATTTCTATTTGTTGTTCCTCAGTTTTTGGGACAAATTCTTAGGTTATTATCTCTTTTTGTGTTCAAGTCTGTTCCTAGTCACTTGGACTCTTGTTTTAGTGTGAGCCTTGAAAGTACCTGAAGTTAGGCAATCAACATGAATTCCTTTAAATGGATGCCTCTCTCTTAATGACTCTTCTTAGGGAGTAGGATCAGTTGCCTAGGAGCTCAAAGAAAGGTAGCGAAGTAATATTTCATTTTTCAAGCAAAGAGGAATAGAATGGTGGTCATGCAAGCAAGTGAAGTATAATCAGAAAACCAAAACAATTATGCAACTTGGCCCCTTCAACTACTTAGGTGCAGGATCTAAGATGATGGAGCAACATATCGGATGAAAACTGACGTCTTAGTTCGAATCAAAAATACAAAAAACAAAAGAAAAAGAAGAAATTCTTAGAAGAGGCATCCTTGGAGCTAGGTTATTCTGATATAGACAATATTTGGAGAATGGAGAATAGATGACTAGAACAGATCGGTAATGGTCTTACTATATTCCTTGTCATGAATAGTTGCCTTAGAGCTTCTACTACTATCGTCTACCTAACTATCGGAAAATCGGGGGTTTTGTTGGAGAATCGGTGTCATGGTGGTGCTACGAGATGTTAATTTATCGTATAGAAGAATAGATTCGCGGACCTATTGATTGGACCATAGATGTGAACCTATTGACCACTACCTAAGAGAAGAGAAATAGTTCTTCTATTGTTCAAGGGCAAGGAGAGAACATGTAGCGACATTCTGGTGCAAGTGACCATATGGTGTCTTCACCCACCTCATTACATACATGTTCTCCATCTCACACTTCACAGCCCATCAAGCTTCCTAATGGCACCACAGTACCTATAACTCACGTTGGTTCTGCTAATACCAGTCCCACCATTTGTGTTGATAATGTCTTGTGTGTGCCCTCTTTTCACTTTAATCTTTTATATGTGAGCAAATTGGCTTGCTCCCTCAATTGCTCAGTAACATTTTTCCTTATTTTTATCTCTTCCAAGACGTTGAAACGAAGAGGACAATTGGATGGGGTAAAGAAAGTGGTGGCTTCTATCGACTCACTCCAACAATACCTTGTGTTTTTACAAGCTTGCATTATGTTCCTTCGGACCTTTGGCACCAACAACTGGGACATCCATCTTCTGAATCTCTCCTTAATTTATCTAAGTCCATTTTTGAAATTTCTTTCAATTCTTCTACTAGTGAAATTTTCCCCTTGGCAAAACAAACTCGTTTACTTTTTAAGAAGAATACAATTTCTTCAATTGAGCTTTTTTCTTTAATTCATTGTGATGTTTGGGGGGATCATTCAACAACCTCAAACTCTGGGGCTCAATATTTCTTAACTATTGTTGATGATTTTTCACGTTCTACTTGGGTTTACCTCATGAAATTCAAATCTGAAACTCAATCATTGCTCTAATCGTTGATCATTTTAATTGAAAACCAATTTCACAAAACAACTCAATGCATTCGAAGTGATAATGGATCTAAATCTATCTCTATCAGATCCTTTTTTGATGCAAATGGAATTTATCATCAATTTAGTTGGACTGCCACACCACAAGAGAATGGTGGTGTGGATAGAAAGCATCGACACCTTCTTGAAATAGCTAGAACCTTAAGATTCCAAGCTCATTTACCTATACATTTTTTGGGTGAATGTATACTTGAAGCAACATATCTAATCAATTGTATGCCTACACCCCTTCTCCATGGTCGTACTCCTTATGAGCTTCTATTTAACAAGACACAACCTTACTCCCATCTACAGGTTTTTGGTTGTCTTTGTTTTGCCACCAACACCAATCCAAGTATAACAAAATTCAATCCTCATGCCCGCCATTGTATATTTGTTGTATACCTGCATGGCCAAAAAGCTTATCGGGTATACAATCTTCACACCCACCAAATTTTTTCTAGCCGAGATGTGTTTTTTCATGAATCCATGTTTCCTTTCTATGAAACCCACCATACAACACCAACCACACCACCCAACTCTTTACCCTTGCCCATTATCGAACATATGCACCCACAAACTTGGCCATTCCTCAACCTTTAGTGACTAGCGACCAACCTTCCATCGTGGATGACACCATCTCCACTAGTGTTCTTCATAATACTACCTCACCACCACTCACTTGCCGATCTAAAAGGCCTTATCGACCCTTTGTTTAGTTCCGTGACTACAATTTCTCTATTGCGACGACTGATTTTCCATCTCTGTCGTCTCCTTCATTGCTGGGCTCCAAGGTGAAAGGCACACATTTTTTATTTTTTGATGTTGTTTCTTACGATTGTTTGTCATCTCAACATCGTGCATTTGTGGTAAAAATTTTTGATACTTCTGAACCCAATTCTTTTAATCATGCTATGCAGGATCCTAATTGGCGCAATGCGAAATTGAGGCCTTTGAAAGAAATAACACTTGGAGGGTGACTCCACTACCTTCGCGCATCAAACCCATTGGTCGCAAATAGGTTTACAAAATCAAGCATCGGTCTAAAGGCAATATTGAGCACTATAAGGCTCGTCTTGTGGGTAAGGGTTATAAAAAAAAGAAAAATTATACTTTAACCCTCCTAACTATGAACTCGATTTTACCTTGTCCCTCAAACTATTGAATTTCTCATATTGCCCCCTCAACTAGTGGAATTATGTCACATTGCCCCAAACCCAATGTCTGTTACCTTTTTAGACGAAATTGTTAAATGAGTCGGGACAAAGTGAAAAAAATACATTGTTCAAAATATTAATAACCTTAATAAATGGGGCGATGCGGAACTAATCATATAGTTGATAGTACAATGTAAAAAATATGATAATTGAGAAGATAATGTGAAAAGTGGTCATAGTTAAAAGATTCTAAGTGCAATTTGCTCATAAAAAAAATTATGAACGCACATAATAGAAAAAGGAAAGGCATTAGTTTTTTATTATATATATAATAAAAAATTAAATGGATTATGTTATTTTTCACAATATATACAAGGTCTATTCAAAATTCAGAAGGACAAGACCTCCCATTGATTTCCTCTAGTTTTGTTCTTATGTCCGAAGCATAATTATTTGTTACGGAAAAATACTACAAAAGAGGTGGGATCCATAAGCCAAACAAAAAGTGTATAGAATCCATTTAATTTAGTTGACCTGAAATGTTTAGCTATTAATTTGTATTGAAAAGTAACATATGCGAGTAAATAATGGAGTGAGATTCCAAGAGTTTATAAACCATTACAGGGTAAAATATCAAAATTGGCTTAGATGAAACGAGAGAAATGTAGAATTGTTCATAAGCTTAGTATGACAAACACATAAGCTTTAAAGATGACAGTGTACACATTAAAAAATTAACAAATTAATGTTTATAATTAAGCTCAAATCAATTAGATATAAATTCCATAAACCTAAATAATACAAGTCAAAATTTAATTAAATATGTTTGACTTGGACCTAAATTCCACATCTCAAATAATACAATCCTAAATTTAATTAATTAAGCTTGTCAAATTAAATTGAATGGAACCTAAATTAAATAAGTCGAAATAACATAAATCAATTAAAACCCATAAATTTAAATGAATATTGGTGGCTTACTACCTAAAACCCATAGGACGTTATTCAGGTAAAATTCTCTTATATGGATAATTATTCTCAGCACTATAAATAAGGTTCTAAGGGAAAGCCAACGAAGAGGCCAATAAGTCAAGAGAGACTAAGGAGAAGAAGTCAAGGAGGAGAGAAGATCAAGAAAGCTCCGCTGGAGTCCATCTTAGGAGGAGAAGAAAAGATTAGCAACGAATCTCTACCAGAATCTACCTCCAACCGAAGTCCTGTCAATCCATCTCTAAGGAGAATAGCACACCACCAAGGTTCTTTTTCGGGAGATCCAAATCATCTTCAAGCCATTCAACACAAAGAACAGTAATAAGATCCATCAAAGTATCACCAAATTAAAGATTGAGAATCATGTTGATCAAGCCCTCATCTTCACTAAATCCACCAAAGCATCATTAAATTTAAGATCAAAAATCACACTATTCAAATCCTCATCTTTACAAAATCCACCAAAGTTTCATCAAATTGAAGATCGAGAATCACGTTGATCAAGCTCTCGTTTACGGAAATCCAACAAAACATCCTCAAATTGAAGATCGAGAAACATGTTAATTAAGCTCTCGTCTTCATCAAATTCATCAAAGCCACCACCAAATTAAAGATTGAGAAATATGTCATTCTGGTCCTCATTATTATCAAATACACCAAGAATCAGAGTACAGTGCATGTGAGAAGCACACAAAAAAGAGTCATTACATACGAAATTTGTCAGTATAGATTTTTTGGCATGCCTAGTGGAACACTATCTTCCTCTCATCTTTTAAGTCTAAAATTCAACAAGCCTATCAATAATAATAACCAAAGATATCATGATTCCTCCCATTGACAAGTCAACAAACTTGGTCGAGGAGTAAATCCCAACAACTTGAGCCAGAACAAAGACAAACAAAACTCAACTCTTGCCATTGATGGACCACCATTCTAGACAAAGCAAAATGAGGATTACTTCAACAAAAAAGAAGCAACATGTTTATTCTTCAATCAATCTGAGAGAAGAAATGGAGGATTCTCTAACACATATTCCAGCATAAGATCGAGGAATGAATCCTACTCCAAAAATTCTCCAACATAGAAGTGATACGTTTATTCCTCCACCTCTGGTACGCCTATGCTCATGATGGTGACAGAATCCACTTTATCTAAAGATCATATTCAACAACTCATTGACACGATCAAGAGGTTAACCAAAGCCATTGAAGGTAAGGAGGTGCAAATTGCTACGCTCATGAACCGACTAGAGTTGTAAAAAACCTTCAAATGGGAGCAGTCAAGAAACTCGAAACCCATCTTGCACCAAAATGCAAGAAAATTTGAAGTCATTAGAACATCAACAAAAGCATAAGCAATATGATCGAGTCGTGACACAAAATGCCATAAGAGATTCTTATAAATTTATATTCTTGGCTATCTGTCCAACAACTTCAGCACATGATCACAGATATGATCCGAGCCCAATACAGAGAACAATTTTTGTTGGTATGTGCCAAGTCATAGTTGACGAATTGACAAGACACAGATGCCAATAGTCTACCAACCCCTAAAGTTTCAGTAGTTTGATGGAAAAGGTAACCCAAAAACAACATGCCTCCCACTTCATCGAAACTTGCAATAATGATGGTATCTATGGTGACTTTTTGGTAAAGTAATTTATTCGTTCCCTTAAAGATGCTGTGTTTGAGTGGTACACATATTTTATAGCTGAGACTATTGATAGTTAGGACCAACTTGAACTAGAGTTCTTCACTCATTTCTACAGCACTCGACGTATGATAAGTATTCTTGAACTTGCATGAACAAAATGATGAAAATATGAACCCATCATCGATTATATCGAGCGTTGGATGAGTCTTGTTCTCAGCTACAAGGAGTGTATTAGTGAAGGTGTTTTGATTGATATGCATGTCCAAGGGAACATATCCCATAGTTTTGAAGAACTTGCAAAATGAGCCTATGACTTGGAGATTCGAATTGCCAAACATGGAAGTCACTTGCTGAGTGATCCTCGTGAAAAAAAAAAGATATGATGAAAGATGTGAAACCTTCCAAAGCATAAGAAGCTATGACAATTGCCATCACACCATTGGATATCTCTAATAAAAAGTCAAATATAGACTTCAAAGCCAAATCTACTCAATACCAGGTCTAGTAAAAGGCAAGACCAAGTTTAAAAGAACTTAAAGAGAATAAATATCCATTCTCTGATTATGAAGTGTCTGATAACCTTGACTAGCTGCTCAATGAAGATATGGCAGCAAAAAATGTGATAATGGTCACTTTCAGGATTTTTGAACCTATACCAATCTAAAATAAAAGAGTACAATCATCGTCTCTCATATATCATAAGGAACCATCACAACTGGTGAATTCATCCACCTTTGTAGAAGAAACACCTTCAATTGAAAATAAGTAACTCACTATTTCTCTTCCTGAGGGAGTTATGGAAGTGCAATTCATCGTTGACGATGAGGTAAAAACTATTTATGCATACCCAGGTACGTTAAGACACAAAAACCCTAACATCTCAGCACTTTATACTGCTCATGGAATCACTGTTTTTGCCGCTTGAAAGCTTGTCTAAAAGTCTCAATCTTTCTTAAGTTAAGAAGTTGCATGTGAAAGTTTGCCTAATACTCGAATTCTTTCCACTTTAACTTCAACTATTGCTACTTCCTCAACCCGATCTCAAGATCTTGAATTCTTAATAGAGCCTTCACTTTTGCTTGTTGAGGAACGAGCTTGATATATATATATTTATTTTTTTTTGTGTTTATTAGTCTTTTTTTTAGGGGGGGTAGGGAGAGGGGAGGGAGACTTGAACCATTGACCTCAAGAAGACAAAGCCTTCACAAGGTAAGGAATACCATTGAACCAAAGGTCCGTTGGTAGAAAACATGAGTTATAGGATAGTCAATCCTTAAGAAAGCTATCTGATCGGGACCTAGTTAGTATATCTAAGCTAAGCACGGTTCAAACAGAAGGGAAATCCCTTTTTAAATAAAAAATACTAAAGCAGCAGATCGAGAAGAAGACAAGCGATCTAGATGTTTAGACATCATCGTTTGAATTGGAAGATGAGATTGGAGATGGCTAGTCAAATTTCGTTATCAAAAAAGATAAACACTGAAGCTCGAATGCTAATACAAAGTAATCAATCTACCAGATGACGTAGAACTCATTCTGGGAACATTTATCTTGGAGCTCAATCCAACTAGGTGACCTCATTTGCATGAGTCTGTGTTNCGAATGCTAATACAAAGTAATCAATCTACCAGATGACGTAGAACTCATTCTGGGAACATTTATCTTGGAGCTCAATCCAACTAGGTGACCTCATTTGCATGAGTCTGTGTTATTGAAGAAGATCTAAAAGAATTGACTACGATGAAGTCTCGTACATGCTGTAAGATATAACATACATTTTCTTCAACTATTCAACCAAGACACCCAAAAAGAAAAAAGGGATCTCATTCTCGCTAAAATTTCAAATACTAGGTAAAAACAAGAGTTCCTTCCTAGTCTTCTCGTCCACCTGTAACTTTGCTAGAGTACTTTCCCAAGAAATTATTNTAGGTAAAAACAAGAGTTCCTTCCTAGTCTTCTCGTCCACCTGTAACTTTGCTAGAGTACTTTCCCAAGAAATTATTACAAGAGAACTCATTAAATCTTATGTGATTAGTGTTCGCAAAGATAAATGCATAACTGATGCTCCATCAAATAAAGGTCTGGGGATTATAGGTGCCTAGAAGGAAGCACTGGTAGACGAAGAAAGGATGATTATAATACTAAAAGAAGTGCTATCAAACCTCATTCTGTTTGCGGCACTTGAATTATTTGAAGAAACCCTTAAAGCACTGGTACAAGCTTTGGAAAACCCAGAAAGATATAAAAAGAATATTCTAACTTGTGCCGATCGAGTTACTCATGTCGATTGTATGGCAACAATCTCATTCATTGATGAAGATTTGTTACTAGGGTCTCACACACATAACATACCCTTTTACATTAGTGGATATATTATAAAGTGTCTCGTATTTTGATTGATTGTGGATCAATTGTCAACACCATACCAATTGACACTATGAAACTATTTGATATTTCCATGGATGAGTTATCAAAGAGTAGACTAACGATTAAAAGTTTCAATCAGTGAGGGCACAGTGGTATGACTTGCCTCAAGATCAAGACTAGGGAATTGGTGTCTTTTACCTGCTTCCATGTCATTGATTCCAAAACATCTTACGAGCTACTACTAGGACGNCTAGGGAATTGGTGTCTTTTACCTGCTTCCATGTCATTGATTCCAAAACATCTTACGAGCTACTACTGGGACGGCCTTGACTCCATGAGACAGGATTTATGTCATCAACATTGCATCGATCCTTTAAATATTGTCATGACAGAAAAGTGAGGCAAGTCATTACTGAGATTAAGTCTTTCTCAATGGAAGAATCTCATTATGCAGATGTCAAGCTCTACTTTTAAACAGAACTCATCTTAGAGGCTTTTCCTATTACTATGCCAAATACCAGACTGTCAAGAGAAAGAAAAGAACAACTTTTGACAAATGACATCAAGCTTTTGAAGGAAGACTTAACCTTACCCTTAACTCAGTTATTAGAACTAACGATCTCTAAATCACCTCTGAAGGCCTTTATAAAAGCTTTAGATGCAGAGGAAATAAGAGATTGTAAAGAATGTTGGGTTGATCACCAATTTAAAAAAATCTTTGAAAATGCAAGATAAAATAAAGGTGAACCACATCAACTTGGGAAACTTGATATTGTGCTTCTAAAAGAGCAAATTGATGAGTCAATAGTAATGGAATGAATGACAAAAGAAGAGCCTTCTGCAAAATCACAAATTTGGCTTATGATATTTTTCTCTCCAAATTAGAATATTCTCTCTCATAAATGTATATATATGTATATTCATACATGATAACAGATCCAAAATGAAGGAGACTAATTTTATTTAAATTTTAAAATGTGTGTTTTATATGGGTATTATTAAACTTTCTATTTAAATTATAATGGTGATACCACTTTTTATTTGATATGAATTTGTCTTTAAAGACCCAAAAAATAAGTGCTCAGATCATCTAACTTAAAATATCACTACATAGAACTGACCACCAAAAAACCTTTCATAATTTTGATGATAATCACAATCCCACCATTTTAATACCACTCCCTGTGTGGGTCTATATAAACCAATAAACATATGCTTAAATAAACTCTGCAAACTAAGCAAAAAAAGCCTAATTGTTAAATCCTCATGCTTATAAATTTGCCAAACATGGAAAATGAGGATCCCTCGACTGTTTTTTTTTTTTTTTCAATCCCACCCATTACTCCATCCCATTTTCATTGGGCATGTTTGGCTAGCCAAGGAGGGCTGGACTAATTTGGATTTAGGCCATATCAACTCCTGACTCAAATTTAAATATGAATAAAAATAGATAAAAAATAAGCTCTAGTCTTTGATTTAAACCTATACCAAATGAAGGAAAACTTAAGTTTTTACTTGAATCAAGGTAGACTCAAACTTTTACTCAAATCTTCAATGATCAGATTTTATTGTTTTAAAAAATTCAATGACCATATTTTACATTCTTTTAACTTTAAATTTGTCCATTAGAGTGCCTTGTATCAAATTAATTTTTTTACTCATATTTTTTTATTCAAATTTAAATTTGAATTTGGATCAGCATGGAAGATGCTCTTGGAAGACAAACACTATCCAAGCCAATCCATTAACATACGACGGCAAGCTTGGAAAAGTTATCCAATCCTCCATTTGGTTATCACCTTAGGCAAATGTGGGCCCCATTTACCAGCCAACTTAGATAGAAATCAAATCTCATTACTTTGATATCAATTTACCATCATATCCTTGAAATTATAATCCAAGCCAAGTCTATGTCATGTGTTGGCTTGCCAGGAGTAGTTTACATTTGAATTTTGTACTGAAAATTTTGTAATGGTAAATTATTGTACAAAATCTGAATTTTGCATTCCATACACTATTCACTCTACCCAAAAATGTCATCCCTGCAACTATTACATACTAATATTTCCACCTTAGTAGAAGAGAAATATATTTTGAATCAATTTTTTTTGGTTCTTTATGTTATAATTCCATTATGCTATAATTAAAACATCCCATTATAAAAAGAAAATTAAAAAAGTCTAGATCCACGGTGAGCCAAGAGCTAGGACCCAAGTCTAGATCCATGGAGGGAGAGAGAGAGAGAGAGGGGAAGAAGAAGAAACCTGGTCCACAATAACAGCGGGCTGGTGGAGGGGTTGGTGAAGAAGACAGTCAAAAGGTTTTAACCCTTAACTTTTAATGTTGAGGAGCAGCATGGTAAATTGTCCTGCAATCATGTCGGCAACAAAATCCCAAGAGATGTATACCACACAACCCGTGTGTTTAAAATTTTCAGCTCAGAGGGAATAATTCAGGTCATTTTATTACGTCGAACTATATATGAAATTTATCATAATAGTCAAATATGATGTTTAGATAAGTTTATTCATCGTTTCTTCTTTTAAGCTATTGTCCATCATTTCAAAGTGAAATTACTGCAACACTCTTACACTCAATTTTATCCAATTATAGATTACCTATTATATACCTCTAATTAGGCCTGTCAAAACTCGACACTACA
This sequence comes from Ilex paraguariensis, assembly GCA_963454935.2. Taxonomy (NCBI): domain Eukaryota; kingdom Viridiplantae; phylum Streptophyta; class Magnoliopsida; order Aquifoliales; family Aquifoliaceae; genus Ilex; species Ilex paraguariensis. The sequence continues at coordinate 74,722 of CAUOFW020009824.1, forward strand.
CGATTAACTAACACCAATTAAGCAGGTTTAAATAAGATCTTAATGGATTTGTATGATAAACGGGTTGACTCGCCAAACACGTTTAATAAGCGAGTCATGTTTGGGTGAGACCTGTCAAACCTCTTATTACACGTTTACCCGTTTAAATAAAATTAATATAATAATAAATTAATAATTAGTTAAAAAAATTAGCTAGAAAAAAGAAGTAAATAAATCAATACAAAAAAAAAACAAAAGTAAAAAATAGTTCAAAGACAAATTAGGAGAGATGGAGAGCAGTTCAAAGATAAAGACAAACTAATATTTTTTGTTTTTATCCCATATCGACAAATGAGGAGAGATGAAGAGGGCTAACTTGACTATAAAAGACAGTGGCCTCTTGCCTTCTTTTTTAGCCTTCAATTCTGATTTTTATGTGAGATTTAACTAAAAATTCCTCTTCTTTGAGATAAGTACAGTTGACAATAAAAAAAAATAGAATATTAGNTCTTCTGTTTTAGCCTTCAATTCTGATTTTTATGTGAGATTTAACTAAAAATTCCTCTTCTTTGAGATAAGTACAGTTGACAATAAAAAAAAATAGAATATTAGAATTTGTTAGATATAATTTCTTTAAAATTAAACAACTTTAACAAATCGTGTTGTGCGACACGTTTATTAAACGGGTTGTGTTCGTATTAAGATTATTCACCGTGTCGTGTACAGATTTATATGTTTTTCACTCGTCACCTATTTAACTTGACACATAACTGTTTAATCCAACACATTTAACACACCTACCTCCAATACACATGCACGAGGCATTAACTATAAATTGGTACCCTAAACAACATGTGGGGGATTCACCATCAGGTGGAATAAAAAAAAATACATTAATATGATTTGTCCAACCAGTGATCCAAGTTGCAATGAAGTGCACGAAGCACATTCCATCCTTCCCAAGCAAAAAAAAAAAAATCTCAAAAATACGTGTTTGTACCCACATGGATACTTCATACCTGGTTTGGCACAAAAGGGGCAGAGCCCAACTCAAACACAGCCTGATCCCTACTAAATTTATGGAGCATGACCATCACCTTGGCTGCTTTCAATGATTTGATCTTGATACCCAAAAAAATACAATAGGAAAGTTTATTGTCTTTTTGTCCAAAATACAATTTTTTAGATTAAGTTACAATAAGAAAAATTCATAGATCCTAACATATTTGGATCGATCCTAAAAAATTACAATTTTTTAGGTTACAACCCTTTTCAGTATTTTGGATCAATACTAAATTTTAAGATCAATTCTAACAATTTATAATCAATCACCACGACTGGTTTTCACCAACCCACTTTAGCACAACTAAGAACCCCATGCCTTTGAGTGATGAATAACTATCATTGGCAAAAGAAATCAAAGGCAATACGCGGCGTAGAATACGCGGTGGAAAGTATTTTTGAGGTTACAATTGAATTAGCTGCTTCACTGTAATGGATTCCATCCCAACTTAAGAATGGAGATCCTACATTGCAGACCTGATACCCGGGCTGACCACAAGTCACCTTGATATTGTAGTTGTATGGAGGTCCTCCAAAGCCGCAACATGCCATCAAAGGACTTGAGAAATCTGCAATTTGAACACCATCAAAAACGTTGGCAAGTTGACTTTAGTGATCAAAGAAAAGCAATTAGAATCTAGAGATATCATTCTGCCACTGAGTTGGAGCCTTCATCAGCTAGACTAAGAAGGGCAATCCGATAAACAGTAGAAGAATAGAAATTTCATTCTCCTATAACTGATGTGAATTCTATGCATGCGTTTTTGAACTTGTACCAGAAAAAAAGTCACTCCAGTAATACGGAAACGAAAAATAGGGAAGCTGGCAGGAAAGAGATCCAGATCAATGGCTACGTAAGTCCAGTAAGGTTCTTAATTGGGATAATTATTTACTTTTCCTTGTTCATTGTTGGATGGTTTGGAGAAGGGGAAAAGAAGTGATCTTCCAAGGCACTCAACTGCAGAGATTACAAAGGCAGCTGAAACATACTCAACGGCAATCCCAACAGTTGATGGACAGTGGTTCTTTTGACTTGTTTCCTCATTCTGTGGAGTGCCTGGGAGCCTCCCAGGGTAGGCAGGTATGTTCAAATTAATTTTGATGGTGCCACCTTTGAGATAGATCACCTATCAGTGTTCTGTTGGCTAATCTATAATATAAAACAGGACGTGCTTCAATAAGTCTATCCGACGTTCTCAAATAAACTCATCCAACAACCAGTAACATCTCTTTCAAAACCATTCACATTGAACCGTGCCTTCAGGCACGAGTCATCCCTTGTCTGGTAATAAATGTAAGTATTTTGCGGCTGCCTTCTCCAAGAAAATGGCTGCCAACAATGGAGTAGAGGTTATAGAAACAGTGGTTGGTAGGGAGTATTGGCAGTATGTGGGAAGATTTTTCTCCTTTAGATGCCATCAGATATCAGGAATATGAGGGTTGAATTCCAGGCTTTGTCCTAGTGTTAACACCTCGTATGAAGGTAGTAGGGTTTTACATCAACTAGCTAGACATGCTCGCTTCATTAGTAATTCTGATGTATGGCTAGAGCAGGCATCTAATTTTACCATGCCTCTACTGTTTGCAGACATTCCTTCTTAATATAATTACTAGAGGTACAACTTAGGTTGGGCAACCCGATTTCAACCCGAGCCCAACCCGAAAAAATTAGGACTTGGGCAAGAATTTTTAATACTTAAGTTGGGCTGGGGTCAAAAAATCTCAACCCAAATTGAATTTGAGTTGGGCTCGGGTTAACGCCTCGTGAACCCGTGTTCAACACGAACCCGACAAATTAAAAAAAAATTATATATATATAAAGCATTAGCATTGATTTTTCATTTTTGTTCTATCGTTCTCTATCTCTCTCGTTCTCTTTGCCTCTCTCGTTCTCTCAGCCTCTCTCGTTAAAAATTTGGTTGAAGTTATTGGTTGTTAATTTAGGTGAATATCATGTAATATACGTATTAGGTTTAGAACAACAAGCCTATTTTGGGCTCTACCCGAATTAAACCCGTAAAATAACTCGAAATCACCCCGAAATCATCAACCCGAGCCCGCCCGAATTAAACTCGGGTTGAGTTCCCCAACTCGAAGTAGGGTTAGGGTTAGAGTTAAAGATTATACATCTAGAGTTGGACTAGGGTTAATTGTTCAACCCGCCCGACTTGCACCCCTAATAATTACAACTGTTTCTTGCAAAAAAAAAAAAAACAAAAACAAAAAAAGAAAAGAAAAATGAGGAAGCCATTTGTTTGAATATGAGTCCTTTCAAAGGAAAAAAATCTTGTCAAATTCTAGAACTACAAATTGGAATGCCACTTTCATGTGTTGCATTGAAAATATCTGTGAGATAAAAGAAAAGGATCCTAACATGATTTTATCAAAATAATGAAATCATTATGTCAGAAGAATAAGGTCTCTCGAAAGATGCAGCACAAGAATTAATCCATTTCATTTTCAACGCACATGGTCCCACACTCTATGGTTCTTGAGACCCCACTTTTTTATATGGGATTCAGATGCAAGACAATTAAGTGTATAGCGATCCCCAGGCATCTCATTTCAGATGTGTGTTCTTAAGATGTATGATAACTCTGATCCTAGTCATCATATCCACAAGCTAAAATTCAATTATTTAGTTCACTAGTTTGAATAGAAAAACCGATAAAAGATTGAAAAGCTTACCATATTTGCTAGAGTTGACGATGAAATCATACTTGATCGCGTATATATCCACATACACAACAGTAGCATCTCTCAATGCAGTTCTCAATTCTTGGCACAGATGGCGCAGACCTTCATTGAATAATTTTGCAGCAGCATTGTAACTTGAAAGACAACCATAAGGATCAAGATCTTTGGAAGTTTTTTGAACTAGTGAGATTTTTTGAGGGAGACAGCCCAATGGCCCTGAGTTGTGGACCCAAAATTTCCTGCCACCTTGACTATATACAGCCTAAATTTGCCATAAAAGAAAAACCAAGCTCGATCAAGAACTCACACCTTCTTAATTAGCATTTGAACACAAAGATTAGCTTTTCTAACAGAGCAATAAATCATTTTATTTTATGTAAATTACCCACAGCAGGTTGGGTCCACATTGCAAAGTTTGGACCTTTTTCTCCTTAGTTTTCCAAGAAAGTTCTCATCAACTACAAGAAAATTCAGCCATAAATCTTAGTAGTCTAAGTTGTTACTGTGACAATGTTTTGCCTTTGACAGGTTTCTAGAGTTGGTTATGATGCATATCTTTTCAGTTTTCAAAGAATGACGAGCAAAAGAAAATTCAAAAAACAGGATTTCAAGGTAATGTTTAAAACAGGAAGAGTGAGAGAAATAGAAAGTAAAATTTCAAGAATTTGAGAATAGCTCTCATCACTGCCCTTCCTGTTGTAGGTTGGACTTCTAAACTCACCTGAATAGCATTCTTGATTTCTGTAATTATGGATGGGATTTTTTTGACAACTTGCGCATAAGACAGGTTCTTAGCAAATGAATCAGAGAGGTCATTTTGTCCAATGTCGATCATATAGAGAGCATTACGGAATCCTTCATCATCAATTAGATTTCCAGAGCCTAACATAAGTTTAGAATGACATCAATTCACCATTGTATTACTACTTCCAACCACAGCAAGACAAAAAACAGAAACAGTGTCAACTACAACAACAAAAACAAAAAAATAATAATCTCACAACTTTAAGCATCATTTCCCAATAGAAGTTCTACTAATCATAATCTACAAAAGTTTGTCACTTGTGGAGCTTAATTAGGGTTTCTGGATTTTTCATTCTGTTGATTGTTTTGAGATCAAATGATCAGGTCTATGCCATAGCTAGGATGTTTAAGATAATTAATTGCAACCATCTAATCTATAAAAATTTAAATATCTTATATGTTGAGCTATGGAAGAAGAAAATTATCTGGCCATAGCAAAATTCCGTTGTTGACACATGTAAATGCAAGTCAAAAGCAGCAAACTGAAAACCTAGGATTTTGGTTTTCAATGCAGAATCCAGGTAGTTTTACATAAGAGTTTTACTGCATTTTAGTAAGTTGAAGTCATATTGTAATGAATAGCGCTGCATGTAAATGTGTTTTTATGAATGTACCATTAGTATAATTCAAACAAAAAGCAACAATTTTTCAATTTAACAATCTTCTTAGTTCTTATGTCTATACTTTTATTAATACTTCTATACTATTAATAAAAGTAACTCAGCATGAAAATTTTTTGATTTATTATATTACCCTTATAAATAATTTTAAATACCACAATATCCTTCCGTAGTTAAATATCTAAATTACTATCATATTCTTATGTGTTTAAATCTTCAAATTACTCCTAACAATTTTTTTAATTTTCTATTCTCAATGTATAAATATTAATATTTATGAAACTTTTTAATTAATTATATTACCCTTTAAAAATAAGCATTGATTAGAATATTAATAATTATTTTTATTATTTAATGAATTCTAAGTTGAAATGAATTTCAAAATTAATTATTTTTATCTTTTTTTTCTTATACTTATAACAATGAATTGTTGAGAACAAACAAAATTATCTGAATTCTATAGACTATAATATAATACGAGCGATAAAAATATAATTTTTATAAAATTTCAGATAGTATTTAATTTAGGTACGCATATTCTTAAAACTTTTTTTTACGTGTAACACAAGTAGGGCATGACTACTAACCAAAAAATTAGCTATGTTATTTCTTGGCAGTTGGCACTTCCCTTGAAGGTCAATCAGAGCATAATGTGTGCAACCCTTTTCCCTCCTAGTTTAGGTAACCAAGGTTACAAGTGAAACCCTGAGAAAGTGAACTGAGCAATTACCTGCATGAACAAGTTCAAGGGACCTAGCCTTGAAATGAAGGAACTGCAGAACCTGAACATTCAATGCAAAGGGTACGTATTTAGGCAAAGTAGAGGACCCCACCACTGCAAAATTTGCTCCATTTGAAAATGTAGTCCCCACCGAGTCCAGGTATGGGCTCAGAAAACTAGTGTTCACACTTTGGCCTGCACAAAAAAGTCAAATATACTGTGAATCTGCGACCACGTTTGTCCAGTTAATAATAGCCCTAGTCCATAACAAAGCAAAACCCTGAAATATGCGGTTTTCTCCACCGTACACGTGGAGATATAAAAATATAAGAAGCTGTCCATGTACAACAACCCATTATGTACAGGACCCAGGCTTGATCACATCATATGGCAAAAATGGCCCTTGTTTCGCGATCACTTTGATAACAATAGACCCCACAAAAATTTTAAAACATGGCTACCATTGTTTTCGTTGCAATAAAAATTCCATAGAATATTTTTTTCTCAAATTTAATGATAATTATTTTATGTAGGGCCCACTAATTTTAATCTAGTCGGCCCGCACCATGTCGGTGGCCGCTGTGAATTTGTTTTAAAACCGCAACATCCACGTCTTGAATGACGAAATTTTCGTACACTAACTATCATTACCTAACCAACAAATCACAGAAAAGATTATGGTATAAAAATAAAAAATAAAAAAATCAGTATAATGTCTCTATGTATCACATTTGTGATTTTTCGAGATGACTCAGGCCGATCCTATCTTTATTTAAGAGGAGGAGCCGGACGACGAAACGTCCTCTGTCTCAGACGCGACTCTTTCGGTGTTTTTATATTATGTTGTAGTGTTCCAAAAAATGGTAAAAAATTAGTAGCACAATAGGGATAAAAATACTTTTAAATGTAATAAAAATATCCATGATAAAATACACAAATGTGGTAATTTTTTTATATAGAAGAAAAGTTATAAAAATAATGCAAAAATGTGAAGTGGAATTTGAGAAGAAAATTACATGAATGAGACAGAACAGAAATGTACACATAAACAGTTAAAAGATGAGCAATGAAGGAAATTTTTGGGTAACAACAATAAAAAAAAAATCACATGAATGTGACAGAAAATGTAGAAATGCACTGATAAGTAGAACTAACGTCTGTTACAATCAATATTTTAGTAGGTTGGGCAACTTACAGAGAAAATCGATCACAAGACGTCCATCGGAGAGTCGACCGGTTGATCTCCCAAAAAAGGTGCGACCATTGGGAAGGTTGACGGGAAAACCGAGTCCGGCGACGAGTCCACCGGTGTCCGAGTTGGAATCGCCGAAATTGAATATTACAGGTGATTTCGTGCACCGACAGAGAACTGTTAGTGGAAGAGAGAGAAAGACAAAGAGAAGAGTTAGTGTAAAGAAATGGGTAGGAGTAGAGAGACGAGAGAGTGAAGTGAGTGAAGCCATTGGCATAAGGCACTGATTTTGCTTGGACATGCTTTGCAATTACAGTGCTTTGGAACTTTAGAAAGGCTGTGACGCACTATGTGGGGTCCACGGATTTCATCCGGATTATGGGTAAACTGCAGAGTGCAGACAAATGGTTGGACGATTAGTCGACCCCTCTTGCGTCAATTTTCAATCTAATAGTACAATATTAATTTTTAATTTATAAAATTCAAATAATAATTATGAATAATTTATTTTTACTTATTTCGATTCGTTAATTTATTTTTTTATAACAAAATTATCATCTTTTTTACACGACTTTTAATATCAGATAATTCAACTAAAACGCTCTTAAATATCATATAGTCTCACTAATTCACATTTATATTTTTCTTTTCTCTCGCATTCTTTTTTTTTAGGTTACATTTGGAAATGTTGTCGATTTTTAATTTTTTTTAAAAATAACTATTAAAATAGTTTTGATTTTTTTTATAAAAAAAATAAAAATAGAAAACTTGTTTGATTGTATTTTCTATTATAAAAAAATGAAAATAGAAACAAAAAATTAGCTTGATAAACACTTCTAAATTATTTTATGAAGAACTTATTTACATCAAACATTTTCATGCTACTTTAACTGTAAAAATAACAGAATATAGGGATAATACATTAAAGCATAACATAATTCATAAAACATTCATACTACAAATATATCTCATAATTTACAAAAATCCAAGATAATAATCTATATAAACATCAACTCATTAATAATAATTTGAGATAATAATCCATATACACCAAAAATCATATGTCTCAATGTCTAACACTTGCCCACAACTCATTGGCAATACAATTTCGCACACGAGTCATTTTGATAAATCTGAGTTAAATTGATATCTACTTTAATCAGGTTCTTTGAAATCGATCCTGCATTATCATCACCCTTTCTTTATTATTGAACTCATCAAATAATTGATCTTGAGCAGCGTGCATTCTAATAAAGTTGTGAATAGGTACAACAAATTGTTGAAATATATTTTTGTGTTTTTATAAGGTAAGGGCCATTTGTTTGAGATTAAGAAATCGAGCATTTAGTACTCTAAAACAACACTTAATGACATTCCAAAGTGATGAGTGACGGTAATTGAATAACTCTATCTTACTCATTGGACATCAGTTACTACCTCTATAGTCACGTAAATGATATATCTCACCACGATATGATAACAAAAATTCAAACATGTTTGTATATCCAACATCAAAAACATAATATTTTTTTGTCAAATGGTACACTTATAAAATAAGTGATAAGTTATAAATTCTACAAATACAAATAAAGGTTACAATGAAGAATATAAACTCCTTCAGGCATTGGGAAATTATTTTCTTAATTGTTAATGGACTCAATAAATATTCTTAAGTCATTAGCAATTCCTCCTAACCACTCATAACAAATGTGATCGCATGTCGGACTAATATGCACACATNATCAAGTCATTAACAGTTCCTCCTAACCACTCATAACAAATGTGATCGCATGTCGGACTAATATGCACACATGACATTTTGTGTTGGTTCAACTTTTCTTACCACGCTATGAGATTTGTTTACTCATTGGCACAAGTGAGTCAACATAAGTTTCATTTATAGCACCAATACAATTCTAAAACATAATAGAATATTAATATGCATAAAAAAGTGTATAACAAATAATAAGAAATAAAATATACATTACCTTACAGAAAATTATAACTTTTTAATGTCAAGTTACAATTTTTCTAGTTTGTTTTCAAGACAAATTAGATAAAATAAAAAATAAAAACAATTATTAAACACGTTTTTGTTTTTATTTTTGATAAAAATTAAAAATAAAAACACAAAATAAGAGACAAAAACACCAAACAAACAATCTATCTATTCGGCACTATACGAAAATTTAACTATTTGTTACATAGTCTTTCTTCTATCAAGTAAGCGACCCCCAAAAATTTCTCTAGAATGTTTCACCAAATCTCTAATAAACAATTTATCATTGGCCCTGATGTTGGGCTAGATTGATTATGGCCAGGCCCGCCCTGGGTTGGCCATAAAACTCTGGCTCAGGACGAACTAGGATTGAGTCGGCTACTGAAATGGATTATGGGTTTTTTGGGTGTGGCATATTTTATTAGACTTATTTGAGAGAAAGTGTATAAATAAATTATTTATTCTATTAAGTTCAATTTTAATAAAACATCTTATGATTAGGTTCAAAATTCAAATGACCTTTTATTTATTCTACTTAATTACCCTTCCTTAAATTATATATAATTCTTGTTTTTTCACTTTCTCTTTTTCTCTTATTTCTTACATCGTTACTCTCTCTCCTCCTATTTTTCTTTCTCTCTCTGTTAATCTCTCTACCTCTCCACTATTTTTCTTCTTTCTCTCTCCCATTGATAATTTATTTTCTTTTCAAATATATAAAGATTTGATTTGACGTTTTTCATATCTCTCTCCTATTTTTTTCTCTCTCTCCCCCTCTCTTTATTTCCTCTCACCGTTTCTCTATCTCCTTACTCTCTCTTTATATCAATGTTACAATAACACAATTACACTAGTCAGTTAAACTAATTAGTTATAATTTTCCTATAATACATAAAACAGTTACTCATGTGTTCTGATAAATCAAATAATTATACCAAACAATTATACGAAATTATAACATCAACCCAATTTTTCATTTAGTTATTTACATAAATCAAAGAATTACATAATTTAGTATCATAACATGGTTATACCAATTGTATACACCATATTTGGTGTAATGGTAAACTCCATGCCATGATACTAAATAGTGTAACTTTTTAATTTATGTAAACAACTGAATGAAAAATTGGGTTGATGTTGTAATTTCATGTAATAGTTTGGTTTATCAGAACACATAAATAACTGTTTTGAGTATTATAAGACAAATATAACTCATTGGTGTAATTATATTGTTGTAACGTTGATGTAAGAAGAGAAAGATATGTTAAAGAGAGAAAGAGTAACAATGAGATAAACTAGGGGGAGAGTGTGAGAGAAAGAGAAAAAAAAAATAAGGGAGAAAGAGATGAAAAAATCAAATCAAATCAAATTTTTACATATTTGAAAAAAAAATAATAAATTATCAATACGAGGGGGGGAGAAAATAGGGGATTGATAGAGAGAATAACGGAGAGAAAGACGAAGACAATAATAGAGAGAGAGATTGACAGAAAATAGGAAATAGAGAGTAATGGAGTAATGAATAACTTTGTAGTCTTTGTCCAAAAAAATACACTTAGGATCAAATAAGTTTGCTTAATGTAATTTAATTCAATTAAGTCCAAAATTTTACATCGGCTTCCAAATTTCCCATGGATTATCTAGACAAGGCCCAACCCTTTGGCAATCCTCTTGGCCCACTATGTTTTAAAATTGAATATTAATACATATTCATCAACTTCTATAATTACATAGTAAAAATAATCAATGGGATTAATAAAAGAGTTTTTTGGAGGCCTTACCTATACCCAATAGGATTTCAAAAAAAAATTCACTCACCAATTACTTTTGAATTAGGTCCCTATTAAAAAAATCAAAGCAATGGATATAACTAACGATCCTTTAAAATTGAAAAAATAATGACAATGATATCACGTAATTGAAACACTTATTCTAAAAAACTATATCATCATAATGTACATTATTCTCCATAAACACAGATCGTCAGATAAGTACATTAAAATAAGATGATTTGTTCTCGATTAACGTACCTCTTAATATATATGTGTTTACATAAGTACACAAAATATTATATATAACGAGTAACATACACGATCATTCAAGTACATTATATGAATATATACATCTACAAGATATGTACATTAGTATTTAATTGAGATGAAGATACATATACGTCAATACAGATACACAAGTACATAAAATCAAACACATTTCAAAATTACACAAATCATAACAAACATGTACCAAAACTTACCAACGAATATGTAAAACTTAATTACTGTGATCTAATTTATGTATCTACCAAATCAACACTTAATATAAATGACTTGTATATTTCAAATTACTTGGTTCATAAATTTGAAATTCAAAACTAATAGATAACACCACAAAATTCTCAATTATAAACGAAAAAAAAAAAATTAACTGTATTTTAAGCAGAAATCATGTAATGAGGGCAAATGGGTAATGAAAACACATTAGCTGCCCAACCCCTCTACGTTTGCGCCTACCTAGGGACCACATGCAATTTTTTTAAAAAACACGGAAGACCTTTTTATATATTAAAAATTGAACAAGACTAAAATTAATTTACACACCAAATGAGGACCCTAGCCTAATTAACTATTAATAGAATAACATATTACATATTAGGAACAAATGTTTGGGCCGAGCTGGCAGGCCATGGTCCAAAACCTTTGGGGTGTTTAGTGTACTTTGCTCATTGTAACTTGCCAGATTGAAGCCTGTGTTTGTGAGTCACTTGATGAATATTCGCTTCCCTAGGCTTTTGACTCGGGCGTTCTACTTGTTTTGTGTGTACCCCAAAAATGACAGGTTAGAATTATCTGGAGCGGGAAACGATATGCTCAAGAGCAATGTTACACTGATTAAATTATGGAATCAAATTTAGAGCTCAAATAATATACTGATTTAATTTCAAAATTTGATCAGTATAACATTACTGTATGCTCAATAGATGTTACAAATGAGTGAAATTAGTATCAAACATAAATAACCTATTTAACTTGTATTTAATAGAGATATATAATGCATAGTTTTGTATATATATATTTCCATTTTTGGATCTAACATTATTCTTGAATTAATTATTTTTTATTTAATTTTACTGAAAAGAGCAATATGCCGATTCAGAAAGCCTACATAGAGTGGTTTTCATTGAAAGAAAAGGGTGCCTTATCTTTGAAAAAATATTCATTACAACAGTGATAGCACATCAGTATTCTAACCAATACTGTGTAAATAAATAGAAAAATAGACCCCACATAAGTTAATAACTACCTGTCCAAGTAAGTTAATAACTATTTACTTTTCTTTCATATAAGTCAATAATTACTTAAGTATAACTCATTTTACCCATTTAAAGTTTTATAATTGGTTGATAATACCAAGTTATCAAAGCTGATATCGTTACATCGAATATTTTCTTCTAATCTTCTATGTTGTTGTGAAAAGATTACACGAAAATGATACTGACTATCGAGTGTGACATGTATGGATTAAAAATTACACGACTTGAATATGGCATGACCTGGATAAGATATATATGACTCCACTGATATCCTAATTTGCTTTGTCAAATGAATGGTTACTTTGCCAAATGAAGTTTATCTGCTTCCTACCCTATCCATAGATTGCTTCTTTGGTGACAAATACAGAACCAATATGATACACGGAAGACCCAAGCTAGTTCATACCTTAATCTGCAAAAAATGAGTGTTTAAACTTTAAGTGGCAGCAACTATCAAGTCTGCGTCATTTCGGTACAAAAGTCTTTACTTATCCTGATCTTCACCTTTTGAGGTAGCTGAGAAAGGACCCTCCCTCCATAATGTGGAGGAGGTTCCGACCGTAGCTTTTGCTTTCAAGTTAGAATTACAAATCAACTTTTTTTGCTGCTTAAAAATTTCAACGATATATAAAAGGCTGATGTTCCTATTACTGTTGATTTGAAAAGGATAATATACATACAATCTTTCCCTATCTGTGGAAAGATTATTTTGTGACTTTAAACCTATGGTGTCAACTGCACATTGATTGAAGTAGAGAAGATTAGAACAATACACAAGGCTTCCACCAATTTAAGATTTGAGAAAATATTAAATGTATTCAGTGTTATTTCATATAAAAGAGCAATATTACTTAAACATAATTTGTTAATTTAATTATTCTTAATTATTTAACTGTTAATTGGTCCTACTATTTATTAGGATCCACAATTAATTCTATGATTATGCTAGATTAAATTAATAAAATATGTCCAAATAATATAATTATTTTATAAATTGAATTTGTGACGTCTAAAACCATAGTAAATTCAATTCATTTGTATGTCATTGTCAGTGGGATCAACCATCAATTCCCTTCTACCATATTGTCCGAGTTTCCCACATACAATATATCGGCATCTTGACAACACTGAAACCGGTTTCCATTCGCCGCATAACTTTCATTGGCATTTTAGTTTTACAGAAATATTATTCAAACTTAATTTACTAACAGGGCTGCAGGCATTGAATAATAAACTATCAATATGATCACAATATATTAATTTAAAAAAATAAATAAATAAATTCAGGCTGCATTATTGTAAGTTTACGCCATAACAGTTTTGTAAATGACTCGAATGTAGATACCATGAAGAAATTTTGTGTGAGTTTAACAAGGTGGTGTACTTGGCCACTCAAAAATTGTATATTCTCAAAGAGAAGTTGTCATTCATTATTTTTTTTTAAATGGGATAATAATATTTTTGGTCCCTCAAGAATGTATTTGTTTTTATCAATTTAGTCATAATTGTATCATTTTTGTCAATTTGATCGCAATATTTAATTTGTCTTATTTTAGTTCCTACATAGAATAATCATTAAGTTTTTGACGGAATAATCGTGTGTTGAGTTTGTGATACTGTCTAAAAAAATAATACATATTTACTTCTGTCAAAAAACTTGATAGAATGTCTAATTAGGGATCAAAGTAGCATGAATTAAATACTTTGAGGATTAAATTGAAAAAATTAATACAATGAAAATTAAACTAACANGTATTTTTGGTCCCTCAAGAATGTATTTGTTTTTATCAATTTAGTCATAATTGTACCATTTTTGTCAATTTGATCACAATATTTAATTTGTGTTATTTTAGTTCCTACATAGAATAATCATTAAGTTTTTGACGGAATAATCGTGTGTTGGGTTTGTGATACTGTCTAAAAAAATAATACATATTTACTTTTGTCAAAAAACTTGACAGAATGTCTAATTAGGGATCAAAGTAGCATGGATTAAATACTTTGAGGATTAAATTGAAAAAATTAATACAATGAAAATTAAACTAACAAAAAATACAAACTTTAGAGATCAAAAATATTTTTAACCCTAAAAAAATTTAACTTACATGTCTGATACGATAACTTTTTATTGGGTGTGTATGATAAATTTATACAAAATTTTCTCCTCCTCAGGACAACCAAATTAAGTGGGTCCCAAATCTTTGTCCATAATAAGTGCAGTTTGGTTACTACAAGTTTTCTGAAGCTGGCAAACACTAGGGATGAACAGAAAGCTAACTTTATGCAAGAATGGCAAGCTTTTTCCCTTCCATCTAGCCCCACAAGTATTCCAAGAAATCGAAATCTTGACGCTTCTTTTTTTCCCTTCAAAATCTTTTCTTGATCACCTTTCTGTTGTTCTTCCACCATATATAACCATTCCCTCCCCATCTCATTCTCTCCAAAACCCTTTATCTCTCATACGTCTCCTTTCTTCTTCATATTTCCTATTCTCTCTCCTCTGAGAAGTGGAAGTAAAGGAAGACGAAATGGAAGGCGATTTCTTTCCTTTCTTGATCATGGTTATTGTACAGTTGGGCTATGCCGGAATGAACATCGTATCAAAGCTTGCCATGGATTCCGGCATGGACCCATTTATCCACGTAACTTACCGGCAGATCTTTGCCACCGTAGCTATTGCTCCATTCGCTTATTTCTTGGAGAGGTAATGTCCAAGTATTATATAAGAGTGTGTGTGTGTTTTCTGATTCTCTTGAATGTTGAAAAGTTCAAAACAAGAAAGTTTAGAGAGAGTGAATACTTATTGCAACGTGTTTGGAAAATATTCATAAAAAAAAGAAAAAAGAAAAAAGAAAAACGAAGAAAGGACTGATTATAAGTGGAGAATACACAAAAAAATAATGTTGTGGACACTATCTTTGTATATTATCTCTCTTAGACCATCTGATTTGATATAATCAAAATTATTAAATATTTAATAAATTTTATAAATCTTATTAATCTAATAGCTTACGTTGAAGTGGTGTATAAAAATAGTGTCTGCAGCATTCTTGTAGACAAAAAGGGCATGCTTGACTGTCATGTCAAATGTTTGTCATGCTACTCCTAATTGTTGCCACGTCTTAATCAGTTTAGACAAAAGTTTCCTTGAACCGTCGACACGTCCTGCCTCTTTGTCACTTGCTCCTCAGCCTTGCAACTTCCCTTGTAAACTCATCTACCGAAATATATAGTATGAAGTCATCACCCCTAAAGAAATAACAAATTCTTTCATTCAAACTCGAAATTCTTTCATTGGCACGACCCAAATGTTTTGAAAATTCTTTCCTAGTTATTTTAAAAACTTATCAGTTCATTGCTCCAAGTACTTTGGCCGAAGGCGGGGCCAGAATCCCATACCAAAAAGGACAAAATCTTAAAGGAAAAATTTTGAAATTCAAGACTAAATTATTAAATGAAGAATAAAATTGATACTATTCAACCTCAACAAAATATGAACAAAAAGGTATGAAATAATATTTATTTTGTATACTTCAACTCAATCATTAAAGTAAAATATAACGTTCTTTTAAATCTCAAAAATATTTATACTTGATTAATTTTACGTTAATCTATCATTTATTTTATAATCGCAGCAAAGTTCATCTCTCATCTTAGAAGAGTCAAAAATTGTTTTGGGTCAGGATATATTACCATTTACATCTAATAGTGACATTAGATATGGGCCCCTAAATTATTCAAAATTCATGAAGATCAACTATGCAATTATTTCTAAAAAATCAAGATAGTGTAGTAAATTCATTTATACTCAATTTGATAGAAAAAAAACAATTTGTTTACTAGGTTAGTGGGTAATAAGTCACTATTTAATGAAAAATCAATTATTACACAATTATTTTAAAAGTTAAATGAGTGATATATCATTTTACAAGTATACTGTCTTTTTGACATAACTATATGTATAGTTATTAAAAAATGGAGAACACATGGAGCTCCGCCCATGCTTTGGCCCGTTCTAGAGTGAATTTCATGATTTGTTCCCAACTAAGAGGTAAAATTATATTGTCAACAGGATTTCTAACTTTATGTCGACTACTTTTTCGAGTTCAATGGTTAACATTATGGCTTGAGTTAGGTTGGAGTATGCCCTAAAGAAATAAGGGTAGCTAGCCTTTAGGTAGTGTGGGAAGAGATTGAACCTGAAATCTTTGGTTTAACAAAAATCAAACTCAACCACTTGTTTGTAAAAAGAGCCACCGGAAGTAAAACTCAGAAATATATAACTATCAGGCTTAGGAATTTCAAAAATTTTAATCTACGCAAAGGAATATCTCAAACTATTTTTGTTAAATAAAAAATAAATTATTCCAAAATAAGAAAACATTTTATTAAGTAAGTTCAATACCTGCCTCAGATCCTATAGATCCAATATTATTTGTGACGGGGATCTCTGGACTCTGTCTAGTTATCATGTTTGGCTATTTTTGAGAAGGTCCTTATGTTAAAATTGCTTGTAAGATTAAAAGTTCTCCATGTGACGCTAAGTAGTTAGATATGCTACTATTTGTGAGCCAAAGTCAAAGCCAAATATTCTTATGGGATGTGTGTGTAGTGTACTGGCGTGTGCATGCATCCAAGCAAGGTACAGGCTTCAATGCTGATGCCTTTAACCAACTCACAGTTTCCATGCGTAGCTGACAAGCAAAAAGAAAGATTAAACATTGAAATTCCTCGATCTATATAAGTACCCAATGCAGTACTCTCTTTTGGTGATCCAGTACCTTTACAAACTCAGAATAACCCCGTTTGTGAATAATTGACTTTTGTGTTAATGCTAAATCCTCATATTAATGGATATTTTATCTTTTTCAAAGTTTATATTCGTTTTGCAACCAACTGCATGTACTCACAAAGAGAAGGTACCCACTACATACTCAAACACCATAATTATATAGGTTTCCATGTATGGATATATAGCCCAAAATCCATTTTTGTAATTATATCTAGGTGTAAATGAAAAAAATGATATATTCAATAAACCTGTTTCAAATTATTTTTTCTTAATAACTTTCTCTTACCGCCTATCAATGTAAATTGTTGAATTGTTGAATTGTTGAATTGTTGAACAGTGCACAACAGAGGCTGTTCATGAAATTGATTTTCACCTTCATTTTTTTGAGANAAAATTATTTTTTCTTATTAACTTTCTCTTACCGCCTATCAATGTAAATTGTTGAATTGTTGAATTTTTGGGTCGCTAAAACATCCAACAGTGCACAACAGAGGCTGTTCATGAAATTGATTTTCACCTTCATTTTTTTGAGATAAATCTTATGAATGCATGTATCATATATGCTTTTTCTTAACCATCAAAGGACTTCTCCACTAATTATTGACCTTTTTAGATGGCACTGTTCAATTGAATTCTCATTTGTTACTTGCAGAAAAAAAAGGCCTAAGATGACACTGCCTATTTTCTTCCAGATTTTCTTATCTTCAATTTTTGGGTAAGTCGTCAGCCTCCCACTTTCCTTTCTGCCTAAATTTAGTGCATCCTAATTCACTGTTCAATATTTGTTTATTCTAAATTTTTTTTTTGCAATAAAATATTGCTTTTATATTCTTTTTTGGGGCGTTTTTGGTTGGGGTAAAATATGGGTGGAATTGGAAAATTAATTCTAATCCATTCCATTGGTCTATCACTTTATCCTTAAATGCTGTATAAATAGAAATAATAAAATGTACATTTGAGGCAAGGCCTTTGTCAAAATACATTAGGCTCAGCCTAGTGTAACAAAAGTGTACAATAGAAATAAGAATATGCTCTACGAGACAGAATTTCGAGGAAAGTATAGGTCTTCAGCTAGTACTTCCAACTGAATCCGATTTTAATGGAGCATCACTTGACAAAATAACCTTTCATGACTCACTAAAGAGTGTCCCAGAATTCACATTAGCTACCTCCGGCCTATAGGAGGCTAAGAATTCTCCAGATGATGGAGACATGGTATGGATTCAGTTCCCTTGTCACATACTCTATGCATTTAGGCAGAGTTGGTAACTGCTATTGCATTGCTACCTGCTGGTTCTGCTGACAATCTTGGAACCTAATGACCAATCTATAACGTGTTTCAAAGAAGTTTTCAATTAGGGTTGCTTCCATAGTTTTAATTCTTTTCTCTCATGTTTGCATTATGAGAGATCAATGTATGAGATGAAGTTAAGTATTGTTTTATACCCAATACGTAGTTCATACCGATCAGGTCTCCAACATATGGATTATCATTGTTTATGGTAAATTCAATTAGTGTAATAATTAGGTTAAGTAAAACTAAGTTCACTTTTAGGTGTTNCCTTCAGCTAGTACTTCCAACTGAATCCGATTTTAATGGAGCATCACTTGACAAAATAACCTTTCATGACTCATTAAAGAGTGTCCCAGAATTCACATTAGCCACCTCCGGCCTATAGGAGGCTAAGAATTCTCCAGATGATGGAGACATGGTATGGATTCAGTTCCCTTGTCACATACTCTATGCATTTAGGCAGAGTTGGTAACTGCTATTGCATTGCTACCTGCTGGTTCTGCTGACAATCTTGGAACCTAATGACCAATCTATAACGTGTTTCAAAGAAGTTTTCAATTAGGGTTGCTTCCATAGTTTTAATTCTTTTCTCTCATGTTTGCATTATGAGAGATCAATGTATGAGATGAAGTTAAGTATTGTTTTATACCCAATACGTAGTTCATACCGATCAGGTCTCCAACATATGGATTATCATTGTTTATGGTAAATTCAATTAGTGTAATAATTAGGTTAAGTAAAACTAAGTTCACTTTTAGGTGTTTTTTGATTTTTTAGAGAAAGAAAGATGAGTACGTTTTGTAGATGTCCCTCAATTTTGATACTAGTTCTAATTTAGTTTTTCTATTTCTAATTATCCTAATTTAATCAATAAAAATTTTACGAATGACAGAAGGGAGGCCGGGGAGAGGCCTAAAAAAATGATAAAATTGGATAATCACACTTCAGTTCAAATGCTTATCGATTTTTGTACCAACATAGGTAAAATTTACAATGATCCAACTAATGATATTAAGTTACCACTAGAATAATTTAGTCCGTTCTCATTTTTCAATAGCAAAACCAAACCAAACACACCATTTGTATTTCTCTCAAAGATCCTAACGTGTGCTGAATACTGCAGGGCAACTTTGAACCAAATTACTTACTTTATTGGACTGAAAAATTCTACTCCAACAATTGCTTGTGCATTATCAAATATACTCCCAGCAGTAACTTTTCTCCTTGCTGTCTTCTTTCGGTAATTTTCCTTCTTCTCGATTTAGTTATTTTTTTATCCTCTCATAACAAAGATGCTAAATTACATGTCTACCAATAATTTTAAGGGTTGGTTTGATTAGAAAGAAAAAAAATGGTAGAAAGTGGGGTGAAAGAAAAAAAGATGTCTCGTTTGCACTTTAGGTATATTTGAAAAAAATATATTTTACAGTTTAGAAAGGGAGAAATTTGCAAGAAAAATTCTTTGGCATGCAATTTCTGTGCTTACATTTATCTTTTTATGTTCTTTTAAATTCTGTTTGGTAGATTAGAAAGTGTGGGAATAAAGAGGAGGCCTGGGCAAGCGAAGGTGTTGGGAACCCTAGTGTGTGTAGGTGGTGCCATGCTACTGTCATTCTACCATGGACCTGTCATCCCAATTGGTGAATCAACCATACACTGGAAATATGCAGAGAAGATGGCCAACGTTAATCCTGCCACCCACACCAACTTCATCTTGGGCCCCCTTCTTCTCATAGCAAGCTCAGTTTCCTGGGCAGTTTGGTTCATTGTCCAAGTCAGCACCAACATCTCTCTCTCTCTCTCTCAAATGTTCAAATGAATTATAGATTAAAAGGGTTTGATTTGGGTACCCAAAGAGGTGGCTTACCACATTTTCGGTTCAAAATACTATTTTTTTTTTGGAGTTAAGTTACAATAAAAAGTTAGGATTAGTTTTTAAAAAAAAAAATTTAATTTTGGAGTCAAATTACAATATTTTTGTATCAAGTTACAATACTTTGTGGGTGTTTGGGATTAAAATATTAAGTTCCGTCCCAAACACCCCAAAAGTTATAACTAGACACCATAAATTTATAACTTAACTCAAAAAAATTAGGTTTTCACATGACGATAATCAAAAAAATACTGATAGACTTATGTAGAGTTCTAAAGGTCTCTGTAACTTATTGATACTGATTGGATGATTACCAGGCGAGAATGAGCACCAAGTATCCAGCTCCATACTCAAGTTCTGCGTTGATGTGTTTAATGGCCAGCTTTCAATGTGTGATTATCGGCTTTGGGGTTAAGCGTGAGGCATCTGCATGGGCATTGAGTCCTAGCATCCGAGCTGTTTCAAGTGTTTATGCTGTAAGTATCATTCAAAAAATATGTTAAGTTATTAGGATCCAATGCACAGCCAGTGGCAACTTTGAATTGAGCCACCTTGTTTTTTGGACAAATTGAATAAAATCAAATAGTTGAGAGGTAAAATATCACAACTCTCTCTCTCTCTCCAGTTATAATGGACATCTGCAAGTGGGGCAAGCTAATTAAAACCAATAACTATAGTAGCCGGTATAATTTAAGAAACATTACAATTGAGAAGGCAACCCGAGACAAGGGCATAAGCATAAGTGAAGGGGTCAAAAGTGTTATTATTCAGAGTCCTCTTTTGTTTTTGTTTTTGTTTTTGTTTTTTTTGTTGCCCATGAGTGTCCTCTTTTGCTTCTTGTTTACTAAACGGATGTATAGGGGAAGTAAAACAACTTTGTGTGAGTGATAAATTAATTTTAGTTATTCTTGCTAGTAAAATTATGACTAACACTAAAACCTTTTTGTGATTTCAGGGTATTGTTTGTTCTGCAATGGCATTTTGCCTTATGTCTTGGTGTATCGAAAGGAAAGGTCCTCTCTATGTCTCAGTGTTCAGCCCCTTGTTGCTTGTCATTGTTGCTATCCTCAGTTGGGCTTTACTTCAGGAGAAATTATTCGTTGGAACGTAAGTACATGATTATTTCAATAAATTATGAATTTTGCATGCGGAATCTCAATTTATTTATTTATTTTTTTGCCAAAATTAGCCCAAGGTTAATTAATGAATGTTGTTATTTCACCTCATTTAAAAAGCTAGTAATTTATAAGTTTATTGTGTCATAAAGATTATAACCCACTGCAATACAACATTTTCTTAACTATAACTCGATCCGTCGTAAATTGATATGGAACCCACATGAATATAGCAGCTCCAATAGGATTTGCGGAAATTGAGGGAACCTAGTACTCTAACTGCATGCATGCCACTTCCAAAAATAATCAATTGCTTGCATGTCTATTGGGTCTATCAAAATGAAGTTATATTTTCGTTCTATAATCCGGATCAATTTTTGTCATATTTCGGATAATGAATCTTTTGTTGTGGTTGGGTTCAGTGTTGTAGGGTCTGTCTTAATTGTTATANAAAATATTAAGTTCCGTCCCAAACACCCCAAAAGTTATAACTAGACACCATAAATTTATAACTTAACTCAAAAAAATTAGGTTTTCACATGACGATAATCAAAAAAATACTGATAGACTTATGTAGAGTTCTAAAGGTCTCTGTAACTTATTGATACTGATTGGATGATTACCAGGCGAGAATGAGCACCAAGTATCCAGCTCCATACTCAAGTTCTGCGTTGATGTGTTTAATGGCCAGCTTTCAATGTGTGATTATCGGCTTTGGGGTTAAGCGTGAGGCATCTGCATGGGCATTGAGTCCTAGCATCCGAGCTGTTTCAAGTGTTTATGCTGTAAGTATCATTCAAAAAATATGTTAAGTTATTAGGATCCAATGCACAGCCAGTGGCAACTTTGAATTGAGCCACCTTGTTTTTTGGACAAATTGAATAAAATCAAATAGTTGAGAGGTAAAATATCACAACTCTCTCTCTCTCTCCAGTTATAATGGACATCTGCAAGTGGGGCAAGCTAATTAAAACCAATAACTATAGTAGCCGGTATAATTTAAGAAACATTACAATTGAGAAGGCAACCCGAGACAAGGGCATAAGCATAAGTGAAGGGGTCAAAAGTGTTATTATTCAGAGTCCTCTTTTGTTTTTGTTTTTGTTTTTGTTTTTTTTGTTGCCCATGAGTGTCCTCTTTTGCTTCTTGTTTACTAAACGGATGTATAGGGGAAGTAAAACAACTTTGTGTGAGTGATAAATTAATTTTAGTTATTCTTGCTAGTAAAATTATGACTAACACTAAAACCTTTTTGTGATTTCAGGGTATTGTTTGTTCTGCAATGGCATTTTGCCTTATGTCTTGGTGTATCGAAAGGAAAGGTCCTCTCTATGTCTCAGTGTTCAGCCCCTTGTTGCTTGTCATTGTTGCTATCCTCAGTTGGGCTTTACTTCAGGAGAAATTATTCGTTGGAACGTAAGTACATGATTATTTCAATAAATTATGAATTTTGCATGCGGAATCTCAATTTATTTATTTATTTTTTTGCCAAAATTAGCCCAAGGTTAATTAATGAATGTTGTTATTTCACCTGATTTAAAAAGCTAGTAATTTATAAGTTTATTGTGTCATAAAGATTATAACCCACTGCAATACAACATTTTCTTAACTATAACTCGATCCGTCGTAAATTGATATGGAACCCACATGAATATAGCAGCTCCAATAGGATTTGCGGAAATTGAGGGAACCTAGTACTCTAACTGCATGCATCCCACTTCCAAAAATAATCAATTGCTTGCATGTCTATTGGGTCTATCAAAATGAAGTTATATTTTCGTTCTATAATCCGGATCAATTTTTGTCATATTTCGGATAATGAATCTTTTGTTGTGGTTGGGTTCAGTGTTGTAGGGTCTGTCTTAATTGTTATAGGACTATATGGAGTTCTCTGGGGAAAGAACAAGGAGATAGCATCAACAAGCCATATTGAGGAGCCATATGACCAAGAGACACAAGACATGAAGGACGACTTGGAATTACTGTTTTCTGAGGTTTCAAAGAGGAATCTTCCTGCTAAGCACTGATCAAAGAAGACTAATTTCAGCAAATAACTATCTAGGAAGTTCCATGGTCAACGCTATGATCATTCTCTTAAATTGTGAAGTCTTTTTTCTGGAAAAACTATCAAGGTTGTCTTCTTCCAAAGTTCGAGAAAATTGAAGGAAAATAAAATTTTAGAAGATAAACAAATTTTTATGCTGTTGTTGATTGTTTATCAAGAATGATCGACATAAGTGTGAAGGATTAAGGAATAACCAGTTGCTAGTCTTTAAGATTTAACCAAACAAAAAAACTCAAAATTTCATGATCTTTGTTCATAAAATACCAGTACAAGACAAGGAGTACCGTTGGACCAAAGGCCCGTTAGTTTTTTTAATTTGTCATTTAAACCTCAGTTAATCTCAATTTTACTTGCACACTTTTAAAACCGTAGTCACAGTCATTTCAGTGCAGTTCTCCCCGTAAAACATTGGCAAAAGCCCAATGCACTTCTTTCAACTTGGATAGAAGCGGTTGACTGCTATGGTTTTAAAGTATGAGATTAAAATTGAAACAAACTCAAGCGGACGGGACCAAATGTAAAGAGTGGCACATTTCATGGGTATCTATTCAATTTTCTCATTAATTTATATCATATTTTGATTATGATTTCTTTGCTTATAAGTTTGATAAATAGAGGTCCTATTCTAGATCACATAAAGCATAAACGGGTGCAGAAGTGGGAGCAAAAGCGTGAGCACAAAAGCGTAAAATTTCAAAAAAAGTTGAGAGCGAGAGCATCACTAAGAGCGTCAAATTTATATATATGACATATTAATACACAATATCAAAGTATCAAAAATAAGATTATGGTAAAAACAATAAGAAAAGAAAACATGGCCTAGCAAAAAAGAAGGAACGAAATCAATACAAAAAAGAAATGTTCAAAGTTTAAACTAAAGGAAGCTTTAAGGCCTAGGTATTCTAATGCCTTTTATTTTTGTCCTATGTCGACAAACGAGGGAAAGGCTAATATGCTTATAAAAAGGCAGTGCCCTCTTCCCTTCCTTTTAGGCTTCAGGTGTGACTTTCACGTGAGGTTTTAGTTAGAAATTCTTTTTATCGAGACAAGTGTAATTGGAAGTAAAGAAATGGAATATAAAATTTTATTAATATAATTTTTTTAATGTGCTTCATGTGAATTCACGATTTATGGAAATGAATTTGTGGATTTAAAAAAAATGAATCCGTGGATTTGTGGCGAATTCGCTCTTAAAGGGCGAATTAACACTCGGAGCTTGGGAGCGACGGCCTGCGTAGGCAAATCGTGTGACTCAGCTCCTGTTGTTGAATAAATATAACCCAGTCTCCAAGGACTTGACAGGCTTTAGTGCATAAATAAATATCCCTCTACAACATTTATATGATTGACAGATTTTGGTAGACAACAGAACATGTCCAGTGATTCTAAATGGAAACTCCTTGCGTTAACGAAAAATCAAGGTAGTGTTTAGAAAATACTTTTTGAATAAGTACTTCATCAAAAGCACTTAATAGTAAAATTACTTTCATTCATTAAGTATTGTTTGAATGTTCATAAAAAAAAAACCTCGAATTCACAAAATCCATCTTATAAAAAGTGCGCTTGGATAGTGTTTACACCAAAATATGTAAAATCTGAAAAAGAGCATGTGGCAAGATCCGGGGCTAAGCAAAGGTCAGAAGAGGTTTTATGCGATTTAACAGTTACGCAGAAGATTTTCAAGGATCTTGAGAGCATGTAGAGCCGTACCAAAACGTGGCAAAGTAGAGGCATCCATTACAGACCAGTGAGGACACGTTGTAGCCGTTGTGGGGGAGAGGCCTTAGGTGCAAGCTGAGTGGCCGAAAAAGATGGCCTTAAACAAAGAAGATGGGTTAGAAAAAGGGTCTAACACCAGCATCAACAAGTCAATAAATAGCATACCAATCTTGCCATTGTGCTACTTTGCTTTCTATTCTCGTTTAGTTTACTTCTAATCCAATCACCTATCTGGTGATTGCAACGTTGTTTTGATTCTTTTAGTGCAAAATTCAATAAACTCGTTCAGTTCATTTTTGCCCACTAACGCTTTTTAGTTCCATTCTACCTCTCTTCACGAGTATTTGTTTCTTCAAATGAATGGTTTACTCAATGGCATAAAAGGAATCTAGAAGTAGCCTTATGCCTCGTTATAGTAGTCTGAATAACTACAATTTAGGACATTGCACCGATTCAAGTAGGTTGATTAACCCTTAATCTTTACATTTGAATATTCTTTGTACAAGTTAATTGTGTGAAGTTTACATCCTATTTATAAATAAATAATGAGGAATTGAGAAAAAAAAAAAAAAAGAGATTGGAGCACTGACATGAAATGCAGGGCAAAATAGTCTTTATCACGGCCAAACCAAAGCTTCTAGAAGGAGGCACCATTCGAATGCCAAAGGAGGGGTTCGAATACCCATCAAAAGTCAAAAACAAATCCTGCCAAAATCAAACAAGAAGCAAGGATTGGGGGCAATGTTTGAATGCCTACCCCTAGCGTTGAATGCCCCCTTTAAAGTCAACGACATCCAAACAAGATTCTCGTTAGCATTAAATGCCAGGTGCAACGTTCAAATGCCCCACCTAGGGTTCAAATGCCTCTTCCAGAATGATAAAACTTCAAGTCCGGATTTTTGTATTCTCTTCTCCTATAAATACCCCACCATCTTGGAGCAAAGGAACAACTTTGGAAGTGGAATAAACCCTCCAAATTAACTAATTTTCTTCTACTTTTCTAGTGTTACTTTCATTAGCTTTCATTGTGTAGCTTTCTCCTTCACCTAGAGGAGTGAACATTTCTCACCTTTCTAGTTGTCTTGTGACTTTAAAGGGTGGGTAGTGTCTCACTCATTCTTAGTTGAAGACAATCATTTTGTTTCTTGTGATTTTACATTTGTAATTCTAAAGCTTCTCTATTAGGGAGATGAGATTCACTCACTTTGCTAACTTCGTCAAAGTCATAAAGAATGAGTAGTTTCTCATCCACTCTTTAGTAAGAGATGAANCTTTGTAATTCTAAAGCTTCTCTATTAGGGAGATGAGATTCACTCACTTTGCTAATTTCGTCAAAGTCATAAAGAATGAGTAGTTTCTCATCCACTCTTTAGTAAGAGATGAATGACATGTAAACTATTGTTTAGAAGTTATATTTGTGCACTTCATTTATGTTTATTGTCTTATCTTTTCCTTTATATGATGAATGATTGAATGCATTTAGCAAAACTAAAGTGCTTTGTACAATTGTTGATCACTTATAGACGAACTAAGTCTTCGCATAGGTGATTCTAACGATTCCCTACAAGTATCTAAGCTAGGTATTCATGACAATCTTACAATCTTTATTTACATTGTGCCTTAACTTATGATTGAATAGCGTAACTAATCTAGATGCTTTGTAGAATTATTTGATTGTTTATAGACAGGTTAAGTCTTGGCATAATCAATTCTTATGATTTTCTATAAAGACATCAGAGTCATACTCTTAATTTACACATTTCATCTTTATCCTCTGATTAACTTGTTACTAACGTAGGAGTTAATTGAGTAATTAATATTACACAAACATGGCATCCGAACACATCCGCACATGTCGGATCCTCGAACTAAATAATGGGTTTTATTTTTGTTTGAGAGAATCTTATAGTTTGTTAGAAAATTCCATCATCATCTCAACTTTAAACTTCAAGGGTTTAACTTTAAAACATCGACATGAGTTCCCTATGGATTCGATTCCGAACTTAATCAGATTATAACTACAAGTTGATCGACTGCACTTGGGTGTACACCTTTCAAAAGAAGTCAAATTTTTTGCGCCGTGGCTGGAAAACAAACGGTGTTTTGAAGTAAAAAGTGAAGAGGCATAGATTTGTTGTGTATATATTTTAGTTTTTTTATAAATAATTCTTTTTTTTTTATGTCTGAGGAATATCTTCTCTTTCAAGATTCGTCTGAAGAATCACTTGGGTCTGTGAATCATCCACCCTCTTCACGTNTTATAAATAATTCTTTTTTTTTTTTATGTCTGAGGAATATCTTCTCTTTCAAGATTCGTCTGAAGAATCACTTGGGTCTGTGAATCATCCACCCTCTTCACGTCGATCAATACCAAACTCCTTTGATAATAGTATGACCAATAATCAAAGAGAGGAAGAAATTCTTAATGTTNCTTGGGTCTGTGAATCATCCACCCTCTTCACGTCGATCAATACCAAACTCCTTTGATAATAGTATGACCAATAATCAAAGAGAGGAAGAAATTCTTAATGTTCAAACTCTAAGGGAGTTTTTACATCCCATACGGAGTAGTGTCCCCTCTTATTTTGTGTTTCTTACAAATGCACTCAACTTCAATGTGAAGTTTAGTATAATGCAGTTATTACCTCAATTTCATGGACTCGAATCAGAGAACTTATATTTACATATTAAAGAATTTGAGGAGATACGTGAGACGTTCCAATATAATAATGAACTAGCCAAGTTAAAACTTTTTCCTTTCTTTTTAAAAGGCAAAACTAAACAATGGTTCAATTCTTTAAAAGTCCATTCCATATCTAGTTGGCAAGTGTTACAAACTGAGTTTTTCAAGAAATTTTTCCCTTTACACCGCACAAATGCACTTAAAAGAATAATCATGAATTTTTCGGTCAAAGAGAGAAACTTTCTACCAATTTTGGGAGAGATTCAAGTATTTTCTCTAAGCTTGTCCACAACATACATTCGAGAGTTGGACTTTGATAGGGTTTTTCTATGTTGCTCTCCCACTTGACTACATCAATTTGNTAGAAGTAGCCTTATGCCTCGTTATAGTAGTCTGAATAACTACAATTTAGGACATTACACCGATTCAAGTAGGTTGATTAACCCTTAATCTTTACATTTGAATATGCTTTGTACAAGTTAATTGTGTGAAGTTTACATCCTATTTATAAATAAATAATGCGGAATTGAGAAAAAAAAAAGGAGATTGGAGCACTGACATGAAATGCAGGGCAAAATAGTCTTTATCACGGCCAAACCAAAGCTTCTAGAAGGAGGCACCATTCGAATGCCAAAGGAGGGGTTCGAATACCCATCAAAAGTCAAAAACAAATCCTGCCAAAATCAAACAAGAAGCAAGGATTGGGGGCAATGTTTGAATGCCTACCCCTAGCGTTGAATGCCCCCTTTAAAGTCAACGACATCCAAACAAGATTCTCGTTAGCATTAAATGCCAGGTGCAACGTTCAAATGCCCCACCTAGGGTTCAAATGCCTCTTCCAGAATGATAAAACTTCAAGTCCGGATTTTTGTATTCTCTTCTCCTATAAATACCCCACCATCTTGGAGCAAAGGAACAACTTTGGAAGTGGAATAAACCCTCCAAATTAACTAATTTTCTTCTACTTTTCTAGTGTTACTTTCATTAGCTTTCATTGTGTAGCTTTCTCCTTCACCTAGAGGAGTGAACATTTCTCACCTTTCTAGTTGTCTTGTGACTTTAAAGGGTGGGTAGTGTCTCACTCATTCTTAGTTGAAGACAATCATTTTGTTTCTTGTGATTTTACCTTTGTAATTCTAAAGCTTCTCTATTAGGGAGATGAGATTCACTCACTTTGCTAACTTCGTCAAAGTCATAAAGAATGAGTAGTTTCTCATCCACTCTTTAGTAAGAGATGAATGACATGTAAACTATTGTTTAGAA
This sequence comes from Ilex paraguariensis, assembly GCA_963454935.2. NCBI lineage: Eukaryota > Viridiplantae > Streptophyta > Magnoliopsida > Aquifoliales > Aquifoliaceae > Ilex > Ilex paraguariensis. Next base: position 103,913 of record CAUOFW020009824.1, read on the forward strand.
GTTATATTTGTGCACTTCATTTATGTTTATTGTCTTATCTTTTCCTTTATATGATGAATGATTGAATGCATTTAGCAAAACTAAAGTGCTTTGTACAATTGTTGATCACTTATAGACGAACTAAGTCTTCGCATAGGTGATTCTAACGATTCCCTACAAGTATCTAAGCTAGGTATTCATGACAATCTTACAATCTTTATTTACATTGTGCCTTAACTTATGATTGAATAGCGTAACTAATCTAGATGCTTTGTAGAATTATTTGATTGTTTATAGACAGGTTAAGTCTTGGCATAATCAATTCTTATGATTTTCTATAAAGACATCAGAGTCATACTCTTAATTTACACATTTCATTTTTATCCTCTGATTAACTTGTTACTAACGTAGGAGTTAATTGAGTAATTAATATTACACAAACATGGCATCCGAACACATCCGCACATGTCGGATCCTCGAACTAAATAATGGGTTTTATTTTTGTTTGAGAGAATCTTATAGTTTGTTAGAAAATTCCATCATCATCTCAACTTTAAACTTCAAGGGTTTAACTTTAAAACATCGACATGAGTTCCCTATGGATTCGATTCCGAACTTAATCAGATTATAACTACAACTTGATCGACTGCACTTGGGTGTACACCTTTCAAAACAAGTCAAATTTTTTGCGCCGTGGCTGGAAAACAAACGGTGTTTTGAAGTAAAAAGTGAAGAGGCATAGATTTGTTGTGTATATATTTTAGTTTTTTTATAAATAATTCTTTTTTTTTTATGTCTGAGGAATATCTTCTCTTTCAAGATTCGTCTGAAGAATCACTTGGGTCTGTGAATCATCCACCCTCTTCACGTCGATCAATACCAAACTCCTTTGATAATAGTATGACCAATAATCAAAGAGAGGAAGAAATTCTTAATGTTCAAACTCTAAGGGAGTTTTTACATCCCATACGGAGTAGTGTCCCCTCTTATTTTGTGTTTCTTACAAATGCACCCAACTTCAATGTGAAGTTTAGTATAATGCAGTTATTACCTCAATTTCATGGACTCGAATCAGAGAACTTATATTTACATATTAAAGAATTTGAGGAGATACGTGAGACGTTCCAATATAATTATGAACTGGCCAAGTTAAAACTTTTTCCTTTCTTTTTAAAAGGCAAAACTAAACAATGGTTCAATTCTTTAAAAGTCCATTCCATATCTAGTTGGCAAGTGTTACAAACTGAGTTTTTCAAGAAATATTTCCCTTTACACCGCACAAATGCACTTAAAAGAATAATCATGAATTTTTCGGTCAAAGAGAGAAACTTTCTACCAATTTTGGGAGAGATTCAAGTATTTTCTCTAAGCTTGTCCACAACATACATTCGAGAGTTGGACTTTGATAGGGTTTTTCTATGTTGCTCTCCCACTTGACTACATCAATTTGTAGAGATGATGACTCAAGGGGAGTTTATGGGAAAAAGTCTTGAGGAGGCATTTGAGTATTTCGATACCATATCCGAGAGTTCCCAAATGGGAAACTCGGTCTCTCCTTCCACTACTGAAGCCAACCCGTTCACTTCCCAAGGGGAAAAATATGTTTTGAAAGAGGATGATGACCTTAGGGTCAAGATGACCACCTTATCTTGAAAGCTCGAAGCTGTATAGATGAAGAAGGTAAACTAAGTTGCTATTGGACCTCCCACAGAACAAGTGTGCTGAATTTGTGTATTGTGAGGACACTCTAATGGGGAGGGCCCTACCATTCCTGCATTCAAGGAGGTTTTGTTGGAATAATCCAATGCAATTTTCAATTTTAACAAGCTTTATCCCAACCCTTATTATGAAACCTACAATCTAGGGTGGCGGAACCACCCAAATTTCAGTTGGAGGAACATACAACAACCTTATGTGAATCAACAACAAAGACCACCACCACCACCCCAGTGTCTTGCTCTATATCAACCATACTACGTCCACACAAGAAGAGACTTAAGGACAATCTAAACCAATTCATGCAAAATTAAATTAGTTTAAAAACTCAACCGATTAAGTCTTTTAATGATTTCAAGGTACAAACTTTATAATTGATTATTGACATTAAGAGCCATTTAACTAAATTGATTCAGTCTTTGAGCATAGCAGAGAAAGGAAAATTCCCCTCTCAAGCTCAGCCACCTTAGGGTCAATTTCAAGCTGATGCCTCTACTACTTCCAACACTCCATCCAATCATGTTCAATCAATTACTACACTGAGACGTGGTAAGGTGATAGACAAGACCATTGCATCCAAAGTAAATGAACCAAATGGCGAGTCTACACCAAAATCTCCAGATGAAAATGTGAAAAAGGGGGAGAAAGAAGCATCATGCCTAATTCCTTTACCTTTTCTCCAAAGAGTCAAAAAGCCACAAACATTGAATAACCATATAGAAATTTTTGATCTCTTTAAGCAAGTAAAGATCAACATCCCCTTGTTGAATGCCATCAAACAAGTCCCCTCATATGCCAAATTTCTGAATGACTTATGCACCATAAAAAGGAAGATCAATGTACAAAAAATGGCATTCCTCATGGAACAAGCCAATTCTATCATCTAGCATAAAGCCCCTTCGAAATACAAAGATCGAGGGTGTCTCACCATCTCATGCATCATTGAGAATAACATCATTGAGCAAACATTGTTTGATCTTGGGGCAAGAGTCAATCTTCTTCCATACACTGTTTATGAGCAGCTAGGTTTAGGCGAACTTAATCCTACAAGCATCACTTTGCAACTTGTTGACCAATCTGTGAAAGTTCCAAAGGTAGTGATTGATGATGTTCTTGTCCAAATTGATAAATTCTATTTCTCAATTGATTTTATCGTTTTGGAGACCCAACCTATCATGCACACTGGCACTCAAATCCCAGTTATTCTAGGTTGATCATTCATTGATACTTCTAATGCTGTGATTAATTGTATGAATGGAGTAATGAAGCTATTTTTTGGTAACATGACCTTGGAACAGAACATTTTTAATATAGCTAAACATCCAAGGGAAGAAAAAGACATGCATGAAATCAATTGCATCGAGTCATTAACTAAAGAATTGTTTAATGATGCATTTGAGGAAAATGAGTTAAAGTTAAATGAATTGGAACAATTGTTGTTTGAGTTCGGATTAGTGTTAGATAGTGAGTTTGTAAAATCTTTTGAGTCTACTATAAATATTTCTTTTGTGGGGACTTGGGTCCCAAAGTTTGAGGAGTTATCACCAAGTGACACAAAGCCTATTTCCTAAACTCGAGTTGAATCCTCTTTTGACTGACTTGAATTTTTTTCTTTTTTGAGGAAGAAACTTATCCATTGGTGATTTCGTCTGAGTTACAAGAGTCATAATTAATAAAATTCATAAAAAAGACATCAAAAATACAATCGAATGGACCATACCTGACAGTAATGGTATAAGTCCTCTTGTTTGTACGCATTGTATATACTTGGAGGAGGACTTGAAACCCTCTCAACAGTTAAAATCACATCTTAAAGAGGTTGTAAAGGCTGAAGTACTAAAATTGCTAGATGCGGGTATCATTTACCCCATCTCTGACAGTAAGTGGATAAGCCCTACCTAAGAGGGGCCTAAGAAATATCATGTTACAATAGTTAAGAAGGAGGAAAACGAGTTAGTCCCAACCTATACTGTCACAGGTTGACGCATGTCATTGACTATCGAAAATTCAACTCTGTCACTAGAAAATACTACTTTTCTTTACCCTTTCTCGATCAAGTTCTTGAAAGGATAGCTGGTCCTGCTTTCTACTATTTCTTGGATGGGTACTTTGGATATAACCAAATAGAGATAGAATTAGATGACCAAGAAAAGACCACATTCACATGTTCTTTTGGCATTTTTGCTTATAAAAGAATGTCGTTTGAACAGTGAAATGCTTCAGCAACATTTCAACGATACATGTTAAGCATTTAGAATGACATTGTGGAGCGCTTTCTAGAGGTCTTTATGGATGACTTTTCAGTGTATAGTAACCCATTTGAGCTATGTTTGAATCACCTGGAAAAAGTCCTCACTCGTAGGAGACAAATCTTGTCTTGAATTGGAAAAAATGTCAATTTATGGTGACACAAGAGATTGTCTTAGGCCATATTGTCTCGTCTGAAGGGATAAATGTGGATAAAGCTAAAATTGATTTAATTGGCAACCTTTCACCACCTAAGATTGTTAAGGACATAAGATCATTTCTATGTCACGTTGGATTCAATAGAAGATTCATCAAAGATTTTAGTTCCATATTTAGACCTATGTGTAATATCCTATGTTAGGATGTCACATTAGAGTGGAATGAGGCTTACCAAAAGGCTTTCGAGAAGCTCAAAGGCATGTTAATCTCTACACCCATCATGCATACCCCTGTCTTGCCTTTATCCTTTGAACTCATGTGTGACGCAAGTAGTTATGTTGCAAGTGTTATTTTGGGACATCAGAAGAATAATCGACCCTACATGATATACTATACAAGCAAAACCTTGAATGATGCATAAATAAACTATTCCATGACAGAGAAGGAATTGCTTGTAGTAGTATTTGCATTGGATAAGTTTAGGTCATATTTAGTTAGGTCATCTATTGCTTTTATTGACCATGCAGTCTTGAAATATTTCCTCACGAAAAAGGATGGAAAACCACTTCTTCTCAGATGGATACTTTTACTTCAACAATTTGATTTGATCATCAAAGACAAGAAAATGGTAGAGAATGTGGTGGCAGACCATCTCTCCAGGCTGAACTACGACACACAAGAGGAATCCTTGTCAATCAAAGAGACTTTCTTGAATGAACAAATTCTTGTCATTTCTAAAGTACCTTGGTACGCAGACATTGCCAACTTTTTGGCCACAGATACCATGCTTGCTCACTACACCTCCATTGACAAACATAATTTTTAAGAGAGGTGCATGGCTTCTTCTGGGAGGATCCATACTTATTTAAATACTATAATGATCAACTCATAAGACGTTGTGTATCAATCATAAAATCAGCAAGGTAATTTCTTTTTGTCATTCTGAAGCATGTGGTGGGTAATTTTCTTTAAAGAAAACCGCTGCAAAAATCTTGCAGTGTGAATTTTATTGGACCATACTTTTTAAAAATGTGCATGCCTTTTGTCTAACATGTGATAGATGCCAAAGATTACGGAGTATTTTTAAAATAAACATGATGCCCTTAAACCCCATACTGGTGATTGAAAATTTTGATTATTGGGTCACTGATTTCATTAGACCATTTCCCCTTCGTTTGGCTCTCTATACCGCTTGGTGGCTATCTTATGTAATGATTTTCGTGTCTTATGTAATGATTTGAATCTTAAGACTCAACTTAAAAAACAAAGATTAATAGCTCATACAGAATTAGGAGAGTTTTTTAATCAATTCACCTATAATATTGATATTCCCAGAGATAAATCTCAAACTTGAAGAAAACAATATTATGATAGACCTTATAAGAAAAGGAGAAAAACATATAAAAGCAATTTTAAAAATTATAAGAAAGAATAAGATAATAAATCTAAAAAATTTAAAACAAAATTTAAGAAACCCATTAAATGTTTTAAGGGTGGAAAAATAGGAAACATTGCTACTAAATGTTTAACTAAACAAAAGATTAATGAATTAATTATCAATAAAGATCTTAAAGATAAGATATTAAAATTGGTAATTAATTATGAATCTAAGGAAGAATCAGAAAGCTCGTTTTCCTCAAAAGAATAATGTAATATAGAAGATGACATAAGAAATGTGTTATGTACAAAGACCACAAGCAAAATAAAACAAAACAAAATAGAAAAAAAATATAATACATAAATTTATGTGGTTTGGCTTAACAAGCAAGCCTACATCTACAAACGAAATACAACGGCAATATTTCACTATTAAATGTGGGAGATTACAAAATTCTCAAAACCAAGGCAAGAAAACATTCACCTGTTATATTCCAATATTACAATAATTATTGGACAAAATTGTAATATTGGACAAACAAAATAGAGCAAACCCAAATCCTATTCGAAGAAAAGTTAATGGCCTCCTAAATCTGAGGCCATAGGAGATGATCCATTATATCTAAGCTTCTGGACAATCGAAGCTTGCACGCCTAGGCAGAACAATTACCATTCCCCAAAGCCAAAGACTTCATAAAGCATAAGAGTTCTTCATGTGCTAGTCAGCTAATGTAATTCCACTTCATGCCAAAGTCTTGCAAAACAAAGACATATAGTCCATATATAATACATGAACTAAAGAATTAGGTTCCAACATAAATATTTAGAGTCAACAAATTCAATCTCAACGGGCAGCCCATGGTAGTTCTTCAAATAAATCCAATTGTGACTTATAATACCATTCATAAATAACAAATCTCCACCTTAGCTTATATTCCATCAAGCCATCCAACCAAAATGAACTTGAAAGTTGTCTTTGCCAAATACCCCGAAGGGTACAACTCAAATAGTGCAAACACAAATCAAGTTCAAGCAATGATTGAACTTAAGCACTGGTACTGGCTTAGTAAACATCATGAAGGAAGTGATGCCTAACATCAATGTGCTTGGTCTTTTTATGATACATCTGATTTTTGGTCAAATGTATTGCACTTTAACTATTACAAAACATAGTAGTTACCTCCTCTTCCAAGCTCAAATCACAAACCAAACATATTAACCAAATTGCTTCTTTAACTACCTTTGATACTGCCATATATTTTGCCTCTGTGGTAGACAAAGCAACTGCAGACTGTAGGATCGCCCTCCAACTTACAGTGCACCAAAATAAAGTAAAAACATAAACTATCAAAGATCTCCTCTTATCTAAGTCACCCGCACAATCTGAATCAACAAAACCAACAACTGTAGAATCGATGCCATCTCTTTTACCAAATACTAAGCCAACATCTTTAGTGCCTCTCAAATAACAAAATATCCATTTCACAGCCTACCAATGAACCTTCCTAGCATTAGTTGTGTAACGGTTAACTACACTAACTGCCTGTGAAATATCTGGACGAGTGCAAACCATAGCATACATGATGCTCCCAACTGCATTAGAACAAGGAACATGAGACATAAAATGCTCTTCTTTTTCACTCTGTGGTGATAAAGCTGCTGAAAGCCTAAAGTGAGTAGTAAATAGAGTATTCACAGGCTTCGAATTCTACATGTCAAACTGCTCAATAACTTTTCTAATGTATTTTTTTTTAAGATAAATATAACATATCTATTCTTCTATCCCTATGAATCTTCATACCCAAAATTTTTTTTGCAGCACCCAAATCTTTCATCTCAAATTCTGAACTCAATTGTTTCTTCAACATGTCAATCTCTAACGTGTTTTTAGCAGCAATAAGCATGACATCCACATAAAGCAATAAATACATAAAAGAACCAGACAATTGTCTGTGATACACACACACAACTATCATAATTACTTCTAGAGTAATCATTATCTACCATAAAGATGTCAAAACGTTTATACCACTACCTTGGAGACTGTTTCAAACTATATAATGATTTATTTAACAATAAAACATGATCTTCTTTATCTTGAACAACAAATTCCTCTGGTTGATGCATGTAGATAGTTTCATCTAACTCACCATGTAGAAAATTTGTCTTTACATCAAGTTGTTCAAGCTCAAGATTGAGTGAAGCAACCATGGCAAGCAGTACAAGAATAGAGCTATGTTTCACCACTAATGAGAAAATTTCATTGAAGTTCACACCCTCTCTCTGACTGTAATCTTTTGCAACCAATCATGCCTTGTACCTTGCAGATTGAATCCTTGGAATTCCTTCTTTTTTCTTGAAGACCCATTTGCAACCAACAGACTTCATGGCCTTAGGCAACTTCATTAATTCTCAAGTCTGATTTTTGTGAAGAGATTCAATTTTCTCAACTATAGCAACAACCCAATGTGTAGACTCATTACTTGTGACAGCTTCTAAATATGTGGAAGTTTCCTGAACACGAAACACATCTGCTATAGTCAGTGCATAGGCCACCAAGTCTGCAAATTCATATTTTTGAAGGGGTCTAATTTTCCTCCTCACCCTGCCTATTGCAATACTATACTCCTGTTGCTCTTGTGGATCATCACTTGAACCAAAACCAAACAAATCTAAAATAGATTTAACTAGAAGTACTTTCTGTGAAGCTTCTACCTGTAGCTCCACCTCCTTGCTATAACCTTATTCTTTCCCTGCAGAAACTGCAAACTCCTTTTCGGATGAAACATGAAAGATTCATCAAATACAATATTCATACTAACTATAAACTCAAGTGATTTAGGATCAGAATACCATAATCTATGTCCTATCACACCATTAGCATAACCAATATATATGCACTTCTTAGCCCTAGGCTCACATTTACCATCATTTACATGATGACAAGCAGTGCAACCAAATATTTTTAAATTAGAATAATCAGAAGGAGTACCAGACCATACCTTATGTGGAGTCTTCAATGCAATAGTAGTGGATGAAAAACGATTAACCAAATAGCAAGCAGTGTTGACAGCCTCAACCTAAAAATCTTTATACAATCCTACATTAGAAAACATAAAAAGTGCTCTCTCCAAAAGAGTCTTGTTCATCCTCTCTGCAATCCCATTTTGCTATGGAGTAGACTAGACAGTAGAACTCATTAAATTCACCTCCACAAAATTTCAAACCATTATTTGTTATGAGATGCTTGACTTTCTTGTCTATCTGTTTCTCAATCAAAGTCTTCCATTGCTTGAAAGTCCCAAAAATATCACTCTTGCATTTCAAAAAATATACATAAAACTTTCTTGAATAATCATCAATAAAGGTCAAAAGAAATCGAGCACCACCCTTAGATGGAAACTGAGAAAGACCCCAAAGGTCTGAATGAATATAATCGACTATAACTTGACTATATATTATTTTTCAAAGACACAATGCTCACAAAAATCAAGTTTTCTAATTTTCTGTTTGCCAAGAAAATCCTGTTTACACAAGACTTTCAGGCCCCTCTCACTCATGTGACCCAAATGCATATGCCATAAGTGGGTAGTATCTGAATCTAAAATTTTTGAGGATGACACACCAGCTGCACCAATCATAGTATCACCCTAAAGAACATAGAGGTCATTAATTTTTTTACCTTTCATCACAACTAGGGAACCTCTGCAAACTTTCATTGCTTTACCTTAAGTAGAAAACCTGCAACCAATGAAATCTAAAGTACCGAAGGAGTAAACATTAGTCTTTCAATGATTTGGCCACTTTGAGCATATTCAGGAGCCAAATATCTAAATAAGAGAGAAAAAGGACAAATGGAGGGCCTGGACTCATTCACTTCGCTCGTTCGAATCCTTCGGTTGATTGAAAGTGGAGGGCTTGGACTGGATGGATTGAGTGGAGGTGGAGGTGGAGGTGGAGGCGACAGACTGACTTATTGGAAGGACTGAAGGAGTACGTTAGGACTTAGGGTTGAACATATATTTAATTATGTAATTACATATATATATATATATAACAGGTATCGGGGGAGGGGAGGGGCGGGGAAAGGAAAGGGTGGGTGTAAGGGTAAGTCCATCCCCGTCTTCATCCCCATACAGGTTTATACGGGTATTCTCGTATACGTCCACCATTTAATACATATGGTCCATCCTCAGTCTAAACGGAGTGGGTTTGGATGAATACTCATTTTTGTCCGGTCCACTGCCATCCCTACTCTTTAGTGTATACAACCGTTGCTTCAGATACAAGCGGTTGGTGAAAGACTTCTTCATATACAAACTCTCCAACTTTTTTTATAGCCCTTCGGCTTTGTCTTCATCGACAACCTCGCGAAGAACTTCATCAGCAACAGATAACTGAATTGCACTGTGTATTTTTTCTTCAATATCAGCAATTTTAGTTTGATATGTCTCCTTGGATAACGTTCCATCACTGGTCTTTGCCAAACCCCGGTGACAAAGTAATGTCTTCATCTTGATCTGCCATAAACTGAAATTTTTTTGACCATCGAATTTCGCTGTAGCCATTCTGAAACCAATAGCTCTGATACAAATTTGTTACGTACAAAGACCACAAGCAAAATAAAATAGAACAAAATAGAAAAAATAGAACACAGAAATTTACGTGGTTCGGTTCAACAAGCAAGCCTACATCCACGAATGAAACACAACCGCAAGATTTCACTATTAAAGGTTAGAGATTACAAAATTTTCAAAACAAAGGCAAGAGAAAATCCACCCACTCTATTCTAATATTACAATAATTATTGAAAAAAATTGTAATATTGGACAAACAAAATAGAGCAAACCAAATTCCTATTCGAAGAAAAGTTAACGATATCCTAAATCCAAAGCCATAGGAGACGATCCATTATATATAAGCTTATGGACAATCGAAACTTGCACGCCTAGGCAAAACAATTACCATTCCCCAAAGCCAAAGACTTCATAAAGCATAAGAGTTCTTCATGTGCTAGTCAGCCAATGTAATTCCACTTCATCCCAAAGTCTTGAACAACAAAGACTTATCCAATGAAGACATGTAGTCCATCTATAATACATGAACTAAAGAATTAGGTTTCAATATAAATACTTAAGAGTCAACAAATTCAATCTCAATGGGATACTCATGGTAGTTCTTCAAATAAATCTAATTGCGACTTCAAATACAAGTCATAAATAACAAAATGAATCATCTTACAAAATAATGAAGAGAAAGATAAAGCTTATTCATCTCACTGTAAAACTCAAACTAACTATTATAAATCCATACTTGACATGAATGAATTAAGTATAAATACCTTAATGAAATCACAAACTTTAATTTTAGATCTTATAGATCAAATTCAAGATCTAATCTCTAAGAGAAAAGCTATAGAACAACACCTAAAAATAACTCAAGAAGAAAAGAAAACTTCTATTTCTAAACCATACACTTTAAAATAAGTTTTAGATAGATCTGAATCTGAAGTTGAAGTGCTTAAAGAAAAAAAGAACTTCCATTTAGAATCTTAAAAGAGACATAAATTTACTTAAAATTGAAATTAAAACAATTAAACAAAGAATATTGGCATTAGAAAAATTGCCAATTAAAACAAATAACAACGTAATACAGGATCTAGAAGAAACAAAAAAGTCCACTAATGAATACTTAAATGTATTAGAAAATATAACTTATCAAAAATGGTATGTTAAAATTGTACAGGTATTAGATCAAGAATTAATGATAGAAACAACTACTTTAATCGACAGTGGTGCAGACATGAACTGTATAAAACAAGGATTAATTCTTACTCAATATTTTGAAAAAACTACTTAGACATTAAAGCACAATTGATGGCTCTAAGTTAAACATTAAATTTAAACTGTCTAATATTCTCATTTGTAATCAAGGAATATGTATTCCTACTACATTTATGCTTATAACAAATTTAAATCAGTTAGTTATATTAGGGAACACCCTTTTTTATCTATGATTGAACCCTTCTTAACTACATTACAAGGTCAAAAAATATTGTTTGAGTTTATAACTCCACCTCAAATTCAAATGATAAACCAGATAAAAGAAAATTTGATTTACAAAGAAAATCAAATCAATTTTTGACAACAAGAAGTCAAGATATTAAGTATAACTCAAAAAATGAAAACTAATGAGTTTAAAATAAAATTAAAAGAATTAGAAATAAAAATAACAAAAGAAATTTGTGATACTATTCCTACTATTTTTTGGAGTAGAAAAAAACTTGTTGTAACACTTCCTTATATGAAGGAATTTAATGAAAAATGATATTCTTACAAAAACAAGACTTACCCAGATGAATAAGGAATATCTAGAGTTCTGTAAAAAAGAGATTGATTCATTATTAAAGAAATCATTAATTCGAAAAAGTTATTATCCTTGGAGTTGTGCAACATTCTATGTAAATAACAATGCTAAAAAAGAACGAAGAGTTCTTAGATTAGTAATTAATTACAAACCTCTAAATAAGGTTTTGCAATGGATTAGATATCCAATTCCTAATTAAAAGGACTTGTTATTTTGACTATATGCTACTAAACTCTTCTCTAAGTTTGATCTAAAATCAGGTTATTATATATTATATTTAAACTTTTATAAACAGATCTTCATATAGAAGCAGTTAAAAAGATTAAGCTTAAAGCTAAAATACTTATGTGTTTATCTTTAATAAACCCCGATTGATATAAAATAGTAGAAACTGACGCATCTGATAAAGGTTATGAAGGTATTTTAAAACAAAGAAATCCCATAAAAATAAAGTGTTGTACCTCTTTTTTCATCTAATCACAAGTTGACACGAAAAGCTTTGCTATTTTATTATTTATTTTATTTAATTATTTCAATAATCAATGGGTACCAATAACATAATAAAGATCTATGGCCTATAATCTATTTTTCGTATGGTATCAAAAAATTATTTTCAGTAACAAAGTGTTATTCATAAATACATAAACTAACAACCGTCATGTGTGATGCACAAAATTTAAAATTTCTTTGTACCCTTACTTCTAGCCCAACCCCCACATTTATGATAAAGAATTTCACAAAAGTGTTATGCTCTATCCAAGTGAGTAATTGGAGATAAAATACGAGCTATATTAAAAATATGAATTTTAGAAGTAGTTTAGCAAATGGAAATAAGATAGAAGTTATATTGAAAGTGCGAGTTTTTAGAAGTAGTTGGTTAAACATGAAGCCTAAAGTGGAGAGTTATAGTAAGAGATAAAGTAGGAGTTAGTTAAACTAACATAAAGTTTAACAGTGGTAGTTATGACACGTGTTTTGACTTAATTGGCGGTAAATTTGGATATGTGTTTGGTAATTCAAGAATCTGTAATTTAAGAAAAATGAGAGGGAAGACTTTTCAAACATCTTTCCAAAGAAAATGATTGTTATAGTGAACTTGGATTTATGCCACAAATAACTAACAAATACAAATTGAATTTATGATTTCTGTCCTTTTCTGCCACTATATAGGCATAAACACAGACTACTTTAGAAAAATTTGATAGCCATGACCTGCTCCACGAGAAATTGCACGTGGAACGTCATGTTTTTGAGGAACAATGAAGTGGATCTGCAAAATTGCTGGGATATGTAGAGCAAGTTAAGCTCTCCCATGGACTACTTGGTGATCGAGGTCAGAGGAATGACCGTTGAAAAATACACTTGATGGTGAAAAGTCTTATGCCACACCTTTCAACTGTTTGACTCATTCTCTTCATCAGCTTTTATTAGCCGATGATTTTCATATTTCAAATAGAATTCTTCTATACATTGTAGAGAGGTTCGTTATCCTTGCAAATGCACGATAATTGTGTACAGTTTCTTTTATTCTCAATAAAATTTAAGTGAGCAAATTTTTTTGTGGTTAAAAAATTATATATATTATAGTTAAAAAGTTAAACTGTTTTAGGAGTTTTCTTGTTTTATTATATTGATAGATGAACTTCTTCATATGCTTTTTAATTTGCCTTTTTGTTAATTTTTCAAAATAGTAAATCTTAGACCATGCATAATCTAGGATCAACCTAATCATTAAGTCAATAAAGTCTGGGCTTTAGGCACCATTTTAAAAAAAATTCCATAATTTATAGATGTATAGTAATAGTTCAAACAAAAAATTTGAATTCATAAGAAATAGGCCCCACAAAAAACTTAGATTAAAACCTAAACAAAAGATTTCAATTTAAGTAGATTAAGCTCATAAAATTAAAAGGCCTTAAAATTTAATCTTTTTAAACAAAAAAAAAGAAAAAAAAACTAATAGTAAAACTAAAGCTGCTGAAAAATGAAGTTTTGACTTCCCAAAAAAAATTAAAAAAGGTCAAATTTACTATCATAATTTTTCAATCTTTCTCTCGCTCTATCTCACCATCCATGTTTAAATATGATAACAAAAACTTAAATATAAAAACTTAATTAATATTTCTTTTATTTTAAGAAATTAAAAATTAAATTCATTATTAATATTAAAAATAAAAAGATCTCATTTATTATTTCTGCTTTAGGCCCCAAAATATCTCCGGCTGCCCCTGACATAATCATATGGACCCAATTCACTTTGGACTAGGCTCACATGGCTTTAAAACGTGTTGTACCAAGCTCATACTTATGTAGCAATCCATACCTACTTCACTAAGCAATTTGTCATTGGATTGTCCTATTTTAAAGTCGTGTATGCCTAGCCCAAAGGTGACAAAAATGCACAATGCAAGTTTGGGGCGTTTCACGGTGAAGAGGAAGTTTTTTTTTTTTTTTTTTTATCATAAGTGAAGAGGAAGTTGGATTACAATATAAAATGCATGCATGGTATTTGCTATCTAGACTCTAGAGGCAATTGTTACTCCATTTAATCCAACAATAGAGGCAATGGTCGCAGTTGATAATTCAATAAATTATGGTCATGAAACAATTACAAATTACATGGTCTACTTCTTCTTCCAATCTCTCCCTCCTATTGTTCATTATCGCCCTTTTTTCTCACATAAAGCAACACAAATATGGCGAGAAATACAATTTTCACATTTATTTTGAACGTCTTATCCTCATCAATGAAAAAATATCAAAATCAACGTCTTTAAATATTGAGCCCATAATAAGTTCATCCAAGCATCCAAAAGTCAACATTAACATTGCAAAAATATTTATTGCGCTTGTATAATTTGAAAGTATTATATGCCTATGCAAGGATCCAAATAAAAGTCAACATGACAAGCCTGCATTAGGAAATAAGCATCCAAAAAGAAAGAATTAAAACAAGCCCACAATAAGAAATAAACATCAACTATAGACAATACATTCTAATGACTAGTGTTATCTGTGGCCCTTATATACCACGGTTCAAAGTATTGGCTGAGTCCAATACAACTCAGCCAATACGTATCTGCCTCAGTCAGCACAACTTCGATATTGATACACGGATTGTCAATATACAGCTAACTACTAAGTGGAATAATATCACTCAATTTGTACAACTTTGCTATGCAATCCTTGGTTGTGTATTTCCCCCAGCTAGATGAGGCCAATGAGACAAAAGTGTTGTGTATGACCTTGCATAACTCTCATAATGTTCTATGCAGTTGTTTCCCCGATATAACAACGTATAATAATAATAATTATGGTTTCAAAAAAAAGTAAAGATATAGATGAATCGAGAGAGACATATGTTTATGAAATATGTAAGCTATAATATACAAAACCACGATAAATCAAATAATATGTGTAACCCATGATTTTTGAAGACAAAAATGAAGAGTTTGTAACTTGTTTGAAGTGAGCTTAAGGTTGTTTCGATGCTGAAGGGGGAAGACCGGGTATTAGGACAGCGGAGGTAGATATGAAAAGTGGTAAAACCTAATTTGGGTAGAATTGTTTTTGGGAACTTCCAAAAGTACTTTAAATATGATATTTATGAAAAATACCTTGTATAGGATGACTACTCCCATGTCTATAGATAGGTGCCCAAGGGAGGAGAAAGGAGAAGGGAGAAGTGAAAATCAAAGAAGTTCAACTCAAGTCCAAGTTCCTGTAAAATCTTTGCAAATTCATTTTTTGAGGAGAAGAATACACTTCAAGGTCCTTCTTTAAGAGATATTTAAAAAATCGTTTTTAAGTTGATCATCACAAAAAAAAAA
>CAUOFW020009824.1:120552-135797 GCA_963454935.2 Ilex paraguariensis
AATTTTTTCCCCTATCAACAGGAAAGGAGAGAACGGTACTGGGAGCAGCGCTTCCAGGGTATCCAACAAGAACTCAGCCACATGAAGGAATCCGTGAGAGGCAAGACTCCAATTACGATGGATACCTTGGTACAACAGACTGAATCTCCATTCACCACTAACGTGCTGCATTTTCTCCTCCCTTTGAAATTCAGAGTATCGTAGATAGAGGCTTTTAATGGAACAAATGATCCCGTAGATCACCTTTACACTTACAAGAACCAGATGGAGTTGCATGGATACCAGGATCTAGTGTGCTGCAGAGCCTTTGCCATCACGCTGAAAGGCTCAACCCTGGCATGGTTCAATAGGTTCCCCCTTACCTCAATTTCCTCCTTTAAGAAGCTATCCATATCCTTTGTATCTCACTTCATAGGAGCTCGAACGTACAGAAAACCGAGTTACCACCTGTTGAATTTGAAGCAGGGACCCCAAGAGAACCTCAGATCCTATGTTCAGAGGTTCAACTTTGAATCACTAAAAATGGATGTCCCAGACGAGAAATTTGTCATTACTACATTCATAGCTGGTTTAGGTGTACAATCTAAAGATCTGATGTTCTCTATTTCGAAAAATCCCCAGGCCAGCATGGCTGAAGTACTGGCCAAGGTAGAAAAGTACATAAACGACGAAGAAGTTCTCCTCTTAAAAGTGGGGAGCTCATCCATGCAAAAAGACAAAGAGAAAGAAGAGAAAAAGAGGGACCGAAGTCCCAGAAGAGAAAGATGACGAGATAGGTCCCCAAGGAGAGACAGAGATCGATCCCCCAAAAGAAGGGGAGACGTCAGCGATCGCTTGGGACCACCTCATCCAGAGTTACAGCCGAGGTAAGCATCTTGGCAGGTCCCTCCACTCACCGCAACAATATCGCAAATCTTGTATGAGGTACAAAACGAAAAATTCCTGAGTTAGCCACCCCGGATTAAAGCAGACCCGATGAAAATTTTACCCCACTCCTGAAATGTAGAACATCGTAGAAAATTTTTTCAGTAAGTTTGTCCTGTAATATGATTATTAATAAAACAACAAGTTTGTGGTTCATTCACTCTTACGAAGAGCCCTGGACCTCACGACGAACTCATTAGTTCGTAATAAGAGTCCTGGAGCTCATGACGAACTCATTAGTCCGTTATAAGAGCCTTAAAGCTCACAATGAACTCGTTAGTTCCTAAAAAGAGCCCTAGAGCTCACGATGAACTCGTTAGTTCATAAAAAGAGTCTTGGAGCTCACGACGAACTCATTAGTTTGTAATAAGAGTCCTGGAGCTCACGATGAACTCATTAGTCCGTAATAAGTGCCTTAGAGTTCATGATGAATTCGTTAGTTCCTAAAAAGAGCCCTGGAGCTCACTAGGAACTCGTTAATTCATAAAAAGAGCTCTAGAGCTCACGATGAACTCCTTAATTCGTAATAAGAGCCCTGGAGCTCACGATGAACTCATTAGTTCGTAATAAAAGCCCTGGAGCTCACGATGAACTCATTAGTTCGTAATAAGAGCCCTGAAACTCAAGACGAACTCGTTAGTTAATAAAAAGATCCCTAAAGCTCATGACGAACTCCTTAGTTCGTAATAAGAGCCTTGGAGCTCACGACGAACTCGTTAGTCCGTAATAAGAGCTTTAGAGTTCACGACGAACTCGTTAGTTCATAAAAAGAGCTCTGGAGCTCACGATGAACTCGTTAGTTCCTAAAAAGAGCCCTGGAGCTCACGACGAACTCATTAGTTCGTAATAAGAGCCTTAGAGCTCATGACAAACTTATTAGTTCATAAAAAGAGCCCTAGAACTCACGATGAACTCCTAAGTTCATGGAAACGAGCTCAATATCTCACGATGCACTCTTAAGTTCATGAAAACGAGTTCAATAGCTCACGATGAACTCTTAAGTTCATGAAAATGAGTTCAATAGCTCACGATGAACTTTTAAGTTCATGAAAAAGAGCTCAGTAGCTCACGATGAACTCCTAAGTTCATGAAAACGAGCTCAATAGCTCACGATGAACTCTTAAGTTCATGAAAATGAGCTCAGAAGCTCACGATGAACTCCTACGTTCATGAAAACGAGCTCAATAACTTACGATGAACTCCTAATTTCATGAGAACGAGCTCAGTAGCTCACAATAAACTCCTAAGTTCATAGGAATGAACTCAGAAGCTCACGATGAACCCTAAAGTTCATAAAAATGAGCTCAGTAGCTCTCGATGAACTCCTAAGTTCATCACAACGAGCTCGACCACCTACGGTGGGGAGTTTAAGAAGAAAAACTCTTTCAGAAGAAGTTGCAGAACCATGAGGTCTACAAGTCCAGCATCCTGAAAAACCCAGACAGTTCCCAAGTCCAGAATTGAACTCGGCAGCCATATTCCCACTAAAGATAAAGCTGTGCCAGACACCCCCAAGCTTTCAAGAATAAGATCGCTTTAAGCTCTATGCCTCTCAGTTCACCACAACCTAAGCTCGACTGCATAAACTTATAGAATCGCCAAAGCCAGCATGAAACGCAGGGAGCAGCTGGTGATGAGATTTACCACTTACTCTCATCCAGTAAGCTCAAGTATGAAACTCCCAAAGCATTCTTGCTTCAGGAAGAACTCAACACTCCTTAAAGTAAGGGGGACAAGAGAAGACTAAAGTAAAAACGCACAGCTAGAGCACATTTGAAGTCGCTGATTGGGAAGCCATTACTGTTACATCTTAAGTTCAGCCCTTGCCCAAGTAGCTCGGCCAAGAGCTGGGGGGCAACTGATGATATTCAGAATGATTCCCGAGCAGGAGCTCGGGAATGGAGGTTAAACATGGAGGTCAGGTATGCTGAGCTCAAAAAATCAAAGCTAGAGTTCCCCTCAAGCGAGATAATAAGCTGAAGCAATGAGAAAATAATTGGATACTACAAGGAACTTTACAGGCGGTTTGAAGTAACACTCAAGGCACAAAATCCTCAACCAACCAAGATATTCTCCTAAGATCAAGGAGAATTCCTCGGATAGATGGCGAGGATCACGGATCAGATCCCATAGATTAAGGGTCACCCTTATAAATACCATGTAACGCCCCCATTAGAAAGGGGAACCGAATGATCAAAAACCTATTCTGTAAAACTTTGGTATGATCGATAAAGAAAAAGGAGCCACAACCTCCATTGAAGAGTGAATTAGCCGAGCTCCCTAGTCAGTGAACCACTATATTTCCTCTGTGTTAATCATTTAATTCTCAGAGAACCTTAAGCACCATTCCCTAGAGCCAAGTGGCTCAGACGTTAATAATAAGAATATTGCTTATCCCAGTGACTCATTACCACAAAACTGTTTCGCCATTGATTTGCACCATCAACATATAATATATATTTTTCTTTGCTCATTTATAATATATTTGTATATAATATTTAATCTTTTTAAAATATGGTGCTCTCGAAGGCACTCTCACTCTCAAATATTTTTGAATTTTGTCGCTTTTACTCTCCTGCTCCCGCTTTCACTCATGTTTACGCTATATGTGATCTAGGGTATATGCATGTGTGAATTAATGAGATTGTTTAGCATTGAGGGTCGTGTAATCAAAATAAATTTATTGGGATAAATTTTATACTATTGAATTAAAATAGATAAAAATTAAATTAATTTTGACAATTATTGTGATTTTATATATTGACAATTCAATTTCTACTTGTAATACTAGTAATGCACGATATGCGTTGCACGTCAATATATTTGATAATAATTTTTATAATAAATTTAACTAATATTTATAATTTATTTGAATAATAAATTGTCTGTCAAGTAATCAANAATTATTGTGATTTTATATATTGACAATTCAATTTCTACTTGTAATACTAGTAATGCAAGATATGCGTTGCACGTCAATATATTTGATAATAATTTTTATAACAAATTTAACTAATATTTATAATTTATTTGAATAATAAATTGTCTGTCAAGTAATCAAATTATATATTAATTATTGTTAAACTTAATTATTAATCTATTATATCCCTCTTTGAATACTTAATTTGTCATTTTTTTAGGTATCTTTTTGGCTTCTTTAAACATTTTCTGTTTTTTTTATTGTATAGTTTCATTGTAAGATTATCATTTTTCAGTATTTATAAACTATTGTTTATATTATAATATTATGATATTATCGCATAAAAAAAAATCAAATGTGATATATATTTGATAGTAAAATTCAAGCTATCAACATGTATATAATATTAGAATACAGATTGGACTTTAATTTTTAATATAAATAGATATAGATATAGATATAGATATAGAAATTGTATGTTTGTGTATTACTAATAAATAAGTCCATAAACATTTANGTTTATTGTATAGTTTCATTGTAAGATTATCACTTTTCAGTATTTATAAACTATTGTTTATATTATAATATTATGATATTATCGCATAAAAAAAATCAAATGTGATATATATTTGACAGTAAAATTCAAGCTATCGACATGTATATAATATTAGAATACAGATTGGACTTTAATTTTTAATATAAATAGATATAGAAATTGTATGTTTGTGTATTACTAATAAATAAGTCCATAAACATTTAGAAGTGAAATGCTATTAATAAAAGAGTTGTTGTAAGATTACTAGAAATTGCTCGTGCCTAAAGACATTGCGTAACAAATAAAAAATCGTAAATAAATGTGTATACTGAAGGTACTGTATAACAAAAATTTTCTTGGAAAATGGGAAACAAAAATTGAGGGTTAACCATAATGAAAAGGAAATGATATTATAGATATATGAGTATGCCAAAAGAAAGATTTTTCTCAATCTAGTATATCAAACTCCCTNTTAAAGACATTGCGTAACAAATAAAAAATCGTAAACAAATGTGTATACTGAAGGTACTGTATAACAAAAATTTTCTTGGAAAACGGGAAACAAAAATTGAGGGTTAACCATAATGAAACGGAAATGATATTATAGATATATGAGTATGCCAAAAGAAAGATTTTTCTCAATCTAGTATATCAAACTCCCTTCACCATTACGAATGTAAATATGCTCTCACCCAATAGAAAGGGAAAATAGAAAACAAAAAAAAATAAAAATCAAAGAACAATTATGTGGATAATTTGAACCTTTGAGAAGGGACGAAGAGCCACAGAGAAAACGAAAAGTGATGGTGGCATAAAAGGCTCTTTCAACGCAACCCAAATTGACATCTGCATGCATAGATTGTGTTAAATAAAATCAACTAAAAAAAAATAAGCATCAGCAAGAGAAAAATTTATTGTCAATTTAAAAGGCAAAGCAAATAGAAGAGCTCTTTTTCACATTGAGGACAATAACTTTTATTACCCCAAATTCCACTATTTCAACATTCAATCACTTGTTTAACACCACAAATACCAACATATTACATGTAGTTATGACAACACACATGAAACTCAGACCAAAATAATTGGTAACAAACAAAATTTTAATGGTTGATATAAATTAATTGTTATCTTTAATAAAATTTTGAGATAATTTCTTTTGAAAACACGTCTAATTGACAATNGATAACTTTTATTACCCCAAATTCCACTATTTCAACATTCAATCACTTGTTCAACACCACAAATACCAACATATTACATGTAGTTATGACAACACACATGAAACTCAGATCAAAATAATTGGTAACAAACAAAATTTTAATGGTTGATATAAATTAATAGTTATCTTTAATAAAATTTTGAGATAATTTCTTTTGAAAACACGTCTAATTGACAATTCAAAAGCAAAGTGAGAGCTTCAGTGGGTGACGTGGTTTGGACTTGGTGGCTGTGTTTGGAGCTGCAATGCAACTCAAAAAATATTGCCATATAGTTGATAGCCCAAATAAATCAATAGGTAACTCAGGTAAATATCATCTGTCTAGCAGAACCACCATAAGTCACATTTCCTTAAGAAAAAAAAACTAACAATCAATATCAAGAGATACCACTTAAATAATCAATATGANCGCAATGCAACTCAAAAAATATTTCCATATAGTTGATAGCCCAAATAAATCAATAGATAACTCAGGTAAATATCATCTGTCTAGCAGAACCACCGTAAGTCACATATCCTTAAGAAAAAAAAACTAACAATCAATATCAAGAGATACCACTTAAATAATCAATATGAAAAACATTCATCACCATAATATTTGACCAATCAAGAACAAACAACACCCAAACATTTGTAAAGGCATGGGCATTAGATTGACAACAAACAATAGTTGTGAGGGTAACTTTGCAATTCCAATGAAAGAATGCACTTTTGTACAACATAAGATAATTTAGAATGCAGGAAGAACACTACCAAGGAAAATTTCTAAATAACTCATGATTCTTTATGCTATTTAGTAGAAAATCAAATAGTTGGTATGCACTTTCAAATTCCAAATTCAATTATTCTACCATAAAAATATGCTAGCATCACTTCATCAACTCCAAGCAAACAAACATTACTCAATTTCAAAACCAAAACAATCAAATAGACCACTAAAAACTATAAGCACGTTCAATGACACTTAAAAACCAAATGAACAATTATATTTCAAATTATACTCAATCTCAATTGGGTTTGTTGTTCTAGTGTATGCTGAGGTAGTTGTGTTTCTACAAATGGATTGGAATGGTTAGTCGGTGAAGTAATGGTAAAGTTGAATTAGTGACATATTAGCTTATGATGCAACACGTTTAAGTAATGGAAAAACCCAAATTTTTCATCAACATTATTGAGCAATCCAGATGTAGCACAATCCTAATGAGTGTCAGGAGCAACAATATCTTGAAAGTCCATCTGCAATTGATACTCCTACCAGCACACATACAACCTGAAAACTGTGTTATATGAACAACAAACATGTGCATCTTTACATATGGAACAGAATAATGAGGTTGTGCATCCCTGCATTGCGGCAACATATGTATATGTGCATGTGTGAAAAGAATTCCAACCCATTTATAGCCTATAGCAGCAACATTCATGAACAAAAACACAATTCAAACAGTCAAACATGTATATGTTCATTTGTGCATGGGTTTTGGGTATGTAATCAAATAGGACAATCAGGCAAACAATAGCTCTAGTCAATAATGCCACAATTTTCACATTGAGTTGTTATGAGGCTGATAGGAACCAATTAGATTGTTCCTTACAATCCCTTTTTTGCAAAGATAAAGTTGAATAGGTACCTATACATTGCAATTACCTACTCCCACTATTGCAATAAATAAGAGAGAGTTGCTATGGACAATCTAACACCATTGTTTCATTGAGTAATGAACATGGAGGACCAAGAAAGAACAAATTAAAAAAAAAGTATATAGAAGTAATTCAAAAGGAACTTACAGGCCAAACATGTTGAATAGGTACCTAGCAATTTTGTATCAGTAACAACTCCATTCGACATGCCCAAGGACAAACAAACAAACATATAAGCTCCATTCCAAACAACAACTCTTAAGAATACTTTCTTCTTCATTTTCTTCCGTTTCTAAATGAAATTAGCAAAGCCAAACACGCACAGTGTATAGTTTTAAGTTCAAGAGCATATCATATCTATAATTTTAGTCTTAATCAATCAACAAACACTTAAAACCAAACTATGTAGGTCAAAATTTTACACCAAATAGCTTGTAAGGGAAAAATAAGCCTCTTGATCAAAAATTTGGTTTTAAAATGGAGAGAAATTATTCAAAATCCATTGTCCCAAATTTGAAAGCTATAAACCATGGCGAGAAATTATTCAAAACAGCAAGACCTAAATTAAATTAGGAGTAATATAAGAATCAAACCTTCGCCCTTCATAAAGCCATCGTTGCAACACTGTACACAATTCACATGATTGTCATTGTTGCAACATCCGTTGATATCATAGAAATCATCCCCTGTGTAACAAACACAATGCTCTTCAAGCAATCACCAAATTAAAATCTCTCTCAAGCACATATACAAACACATAGGCTACACACAGAAACACACGAGGCGGGAAATCAAATAAACACTAGATCCACAATGATTAGCAAAGCCACTGGCTTCGGCGGTAGCCAATCCCCTCTCTTTCCTTGACATCATATGTTCAAATGTATTGATTAATACATGCTCAAACACACCATACAACACTCAATTACATCAAACTGGGAAAGTTTTTAAAAGAAAACAAAGTTAGAGAGAGAGAGAGCATACTTGAAGAAGATCAAAGTTATTACTGAATTCTGAAGGTATAAGTCTTGTTATTATACTGCGGTTGTTCTTTAGAGGTATGCGACATGCGCTTAATTTTCAGAGCACATGGTAACATACAGGTGATGGTAGAATTTCAAAGCATAAAGCAATACAGGAAAATAAAACAACCAAAAAAGTTAGACCAACAAAATAAAATGTGCATATTTCTTTGGCTAATTTTGTTGAACACGTGAGATACAAAATTTTGGCAACTGATTGAACTAATCTGCAATTGAGGTAGGGTGGGATGAGGTAGCGTGAGGTGGTGGTGCTAGTTGCGTAGGCAGGGGGTTGCGGTTGGGAATGGGGTGGGCAGTGGCGCCGTACGAATGGCTCTAACATAGCTGGCAGTGGATGGGTATCGACTATTGAGAGAGAAAGAGAAAGAACAAAGAGAGAGAGTGTGTGTGAGTGAATGAGTGAGTGAGAGAAAAATATGTACGTGGGCATCAGCGTTGGCTGGGCTGTGACTTTGCTGGTAGAGGATAAGCAACGACACAAAGATTAGTAGAAGAGCGTGTGAGTGAATGAGTGAGATT
Organism: Ilex paraguariensis; assembly: GCA_963454935.2. Taxonomy (NCBI): domain Eukaryota; kingdom Viridiplantae; phylum Streptophyta; class Magnoliopsida; order Aquifoliales; family Aquifoliaceae; genus Ilex; species Ilex paraguariensis. The sequence continues at coordinate 129,357 of CAUOFW020009824.1, forward strand.
TGAGATTGGGAGAAGATTTGAGATGGATTTCATGTGATAGAGGCATGATAGATTGGGAGAGGGAGACAAAAGTGAGAGAGAGAGAGGCAGAAGTGAGAGAGAGAGGTGGGCGGAAAAATAAAATTCGGTAATCATTGTACACCGTTAAATCAAAATTTATGAGATGATCTGAACCGTCTTTTATGTTTGAATTATGTTGTCCGTCGGATGTTTTTATGTTTTTACTCAAAAACGATCTAAATTTCTCTTTGTCTCTGGATGCAAACTTAGCTCTACTTTATTATATAGATTATTCTTGAACATTTGTACATCTAAATATATTATTCTATTTTTTGTCAAATAAATTGACTAAATTGTTAAGTATTGTTTGTATTATAGTATTGTGATATTGTTACATACAAAAAAAAATCAAATATGACTGCAAAACTTGGCCAACAACATGTATATAACAATATTATATAGATTGAACTTTATTTGTTTATATAAATAGATATAGATATATAAATTATATGTAAGTGTACTACTAATAAATGACTGCACAAAAATTTAGAAATCAAATACTATTAATGAAAGAGTTTAAACGAGTTTAAAATTCAAAATTAAAAATCAGATGAAAGTAATATGTGGATAGAATTGACTTTTATAAGTAGTATAAAAGTATAGATATAAATATAGATATAGATTTATGTGGGTAAATTAAAAAATCAAAATTTTATTTTGCAGATCCCGACATTTATTAATTATTAATAGTATAGAATAAAAGTATAAATATAAATATAGATATAGATTAAATAAATTGTATAACCTTTTTTAATACTTTCCTTTTTCACAATTTTTGACGTGGAGTAATTTGAAAAAAATTGTTCGTGAGGAGTGCTTATAAATGTTGGGTTGTCAGGGTGGCGATTAAGAACGTTGGGTTTGACACGGGCAGGCAGTCTTCTAAGATCTGCCCCATTTCTTCGTCGAAGTAAGCCCTCTACACTAATCATTTAAGATCTTGATTTTTCTTCATCCATTTATGTATATTGGCATACTCATTACACATACGTGGTTTTAGATCTGGATATACGATTGGATCTGAATCGGTTTTTTCTTTGTTTTATCAATTTGAGGTTCGTTTCCGTTGTTGATTTCCTTGTTTCTACGGAAGATCGTGTTGTAATCGAACCGATAAGCAATGATCCGTTAATTTGAAGTGCCATGATAGTTTTGATTCAGGGGACCGTAGATCTGGATCCGAATCGGTTTTTCATTGTTTTATCAATTTGAGGTTCATTTTAGTTATCGTGTTGTAATCGAACTGATAAGCAATCGATGGACCGGTATTTTCTTATTGATCTGTTAATTTGAAAAGCCATTATAGTATTGATTCCTGGGACCGTAGATCTGGATCTACGATTGGATCTGAATCTGTTATTTCTTTGTTGTATCAATTTGAGATTCATTTTCGTTGTTGCTTTCCTTGTTTCTACGGAGGATAGTGTTGTAATCAAACCCATAAGCAATCGATGGGTGGTATTTTCTTATTGATCCGTTAATTTGAAGTGCCAGTTTTGATTCCTGAAAATGCGTCCCTATTTTTTTTTTCAGTTGTACACCTTGTTTTATATGTGGCCTGTTCTTTATTGTGGTTTTGGTCGATTAAATGTTGTTATTGCTATCAATTGAATTTGTCTTTTGGTTGTCTTTGGAATGGGATTTGAGATGCTGTTTATATTCCATGTCTTGCTTGCGTCTATAGTACAGTTTACTTTGATAAGATTGATTTCTCTCAGGCGATGGTCATGCATGTCATAATTTGTTTGTTATTTATTTGTATATCTGCTAAAAAATCTTCTTTACGAGAGAGGTGTTTTTATATTTATGTTTTTCTTCCTCCTGTTTCTTCCCTATTGTTCTTGTAATTCAAGGTTTATGTGTAAAAAAGACGTGAAAAATATCTTTAGAATGGGGTTATTTTTCACTAAGATTATATTTCTGTGTCCAACAGACTTTAGAAAAAAGAGATGGGGTTGTCTTTCACCAAGCTTTTCAGCCGGCTCTTTGCCAAGAAAGAGATGCGAATACTTATGGTGGGTCTTGATGCTGCTGGTAAGACGACTATACTGTACAAGCTGAAGCTGGGAGAGATTGTTACAACCATCCCCACAATTGGTATGTTTCTGGTTTTGTGATAAAATTGCAAAGTAGCCCTATTTATTTTTGCGCCTCCATTGGCCTTATGTGGTCTTTTGTTACGTTGCGGTCTTCACATTCTTAATGGACTTATATGGTATAGTAAAGCTACATAGATCAATTCAAAGATGTTTAGCTGAGAAGCATGCACATTTTCACATGGTATTAATGTTGGACACTTTGAACATCGACACTTTTTGGACATATATTCTATGCCTCTCGAATCTTGACAGAATCATATTTAAACGCATAAATATAAGCTTTTGATCGCTCAGCCAACACTTCTTAAAAACTTGTCAACATGTAGCCAACAAAATGAGGCATGGATTTCTTTTAGCATTAAAAATGTATTATTGTTACCAATATATGTATAACTTATTAAGGAAAAACAAGAAACATGAAGATTTATATCAAAAGAGTGGCATGAGAAGATGAAAATAAATATGATTATTTCATATGCTTGCGATACTTTGTTTTTGTCGGCATATATGGTTGTTGATCATTATAACATAGGTCACTATTAATCAATTTATTTGATAAAAGTTCTATCTTCTTACAAACACAAATTTAAGATTTACTTTTTTCTAAGATAATGGTTGTTGTTTGTTTTATAAATTCATATACTCTTGATAAGTTGTACTGAATTAGATGTAAGAGTATGTATTTATTTGTTGTCGTGTAGTTGTCTTATTTGTCTGTGTTTGTTTCATAGTTACAAGAAATCATCATACCCTTGGCGATCCACAATTTAAGTACAACGATCCCAAATGGTGTGGTTCACGATTTAGATCACTTAAATATCTAATCTCAAATTGTAATACTAACCCTAAATCAATTTGTTTTGGAACATGTATCACAAATATAAAATAAATAATAGATGATTATGTGTGTAAGGATGCATAATTATATATATAATTTAAATAATAGGAAATCGAGCACAAATGTAAGATAAATAGTAATTGGCAATGTTTATCTATCTATCTATCTATCTATATACTATTAATAAAAGTACCTTAGCATGAAAAACTTTTGATACATTATTTTACCTGATAAAAAATTTTAAATATTACATTATCCTTTCATAGTTAACTCTCTAAATTACTATTATATCCTTATGTGTTTAAATTTCTAAATTACCCCTAACATCTCTTTTAATTCTCTATTCTTTATGTATAAATATCAATATGTATGAAACTTTCTAAGTGAATATGTTACTCTTAAAAAATAAGTATTGATTGGAATATTGACAAAAATACATAAAGTTAAACCCTATTCTTTATAAGCAATATTGTTATTTTATTCAATGAATTATAAGTTAAAACTTGAATAAAATGAATTTTAAATAAAAGTATCTTAGCATGAAAGACTTTTGATTCACTATTTTACTCTTATAATAACTTTTAAATACCACATTATCTCTCCATAGTTAAATATTTAAATTACCATAGTATACTTATGTGTTTAAATCTCTAAAAGTACTCCTAATATCTCTTTTAATTCTATATGTATAAATATCAATATATATGAAAATTTTTAATGGACTATATTACCCTTAAAAAATAAGCATTAATTAGAATATTAACAATTATTGTTATTATATTCAATGAATTATAAGTTGAAACCAATGTTATCGGAGCCAGACCGGTCATCGAACCGCCAAGGGGACCGGGTCAATGGTTCAACCGTTGGGTCAACTGGTCGGACCGGTCGTGTAATAAAAAAATATATATAATAATTATAAAATATAATAATTTAACGAAAAAAATATAAAAAAATATCTAAAATACATATAATTTGTCATAAAATTTATAAAATTAAGTAAAGAAACACTGGTACCAAATATCAATATCAAAGTTTAATTTTAAAGCGCAATAACTATCAAAATTTGCACCTTCACGCAATAACAAATTAGCAAAATAGAACGACACACAACGCAAACAAATAAGCCCTAGAATTCCAGACAATTAACAAGAGCAAACAAATGAGCCCTAGAATTCCAGACAATTGACAATGGCAGCTTAGATTTATGTCTACATGCTCTGAACATGCGAAGAACATATAGCAATAAATATATTTCTAACCTTCGTTAGTATAGCGGATCAATCAATATCTGTTCTCTGATCTCTATGTGTTAATTCTTGTATCAGAGACTTGTCATAGGAACTAATTGCTAAGTTGATAGGCGAAATTCTAATTATTTTTCTGCAAATAGATCGTGATTAGTCTCCAGGAGGGAGGGAGGGACAGAGAGAGAGAGATGAGTGCAAAATCTATTTTTATTCACCGCCTATTGGTTCTCCTGTATGTCCTGAGTTGTCGCTTGAGTAGAAATCTCGACTGGAGTAATAGAAGAGCAGCACTATCGCCTGAGCAGAAATTCGTGGACGCCTGAGCAGCTTTGTCGCTTGAGTGCCGCCTGAGCAGTGAGCAGCACTGATCGGTCTCTAGTGATTGCACTTAGGGCAAAATCAAAATGCCCAAACCCAAAAAAAAAAGAAGCAGATTTTATGACTTCAAACCGTTCGGTTTTCTCCAAAAACCGTTCGGTTTGGCGGTTTTTACCCGATTCTCTTTCTTATGCGGTTTAATTAGCCAACCGGACCGGCTAAGGTCCCCGGTTCACGGTTGAACCGGTCCGGTCCGGTTCTGATAACACTGGTTGAAACCTAATCAAATGAATTTCAAAATGAATTATTTTTATCTTTTTTTCTTATAGTTAGGCCAACGAATCATTGGGAATAAATAATTTTTTTTTGAATTCTATAGTGTAATATGAGCGATAAAAACGTAATTTTTATAAATTTAAGATGATATTTAATTTAGGTACACATATCCTTAAAATTTTTTATATATGAAAATTATTTACGTGCAACGCACGTGGTGTATTGCTAGTAGATCTATTCTCTATATGATTTCATATAGTAGTAAAGCGATCTATATAAGAGTTCCAAACGAATTGCGACCATGAAAACCTTACTAGCTAAGCATATTTCCATCCCATCATATACCTAAGAAAGTTTCGTACTATGTATTGTACCTGTACTACAATNCAATTATAATATCTATTAAAATAAAACTAAAAAATTAAACAATGGATCAATGAACACAATATCTTTTAACTTCAATTGGACCAGTCATGGAATAAAAAAATAAAAAATATATATATAATAATTATAAAATATAATAATTTAACTAAAAAATATAAAAATATATCTAAATTACATATAATTTGTCATAAAATTTATAAAATTAAGTAAAGAAACACATGTACCAAATATCAATATCAAAGTTCAATTTTAAAGCAATAACTATCAAAATTTGCACCTTCACGCAATAACAAATTAGCAAAATAGAATGACACACAGAGCAAACAAATAAGCCCTAGAATTCAAGACAATTAACAAGAGCAAACAAATGAGCCCTAGAATTCCAGACAATTGACAATGGCAGCTTAGATTTATATCTATGTGCTCTAAACATGCGAAGAACATATAGCAATAAATACATTTCTAACCTTCGTTAGTATAGCGGATCAATCAATATCTGTTCTCTGATCTCTATGTGTAAATTCTTGTGTTAGAGACTTGTCATAGGAACTAATTGCTAAGTTGATAGGCGAAATTCTAATTATTTTTCTACAAATAGATTGCGATTGGTCTCCATGAGGGAGAGAGAGAGAGAGAGCGCAAAATCTATCTTTATCCACCACCTACTAGTTCTCCTGTATGTCCTGAGTTGTCGCCCGAGTAGAAATCTCAACTGCAGTAACGAAAAAAACAGCATTGTTGCCTGAGCATAAATTCGTGGACGTCTGAGCAACTCTGTCGTTTGAGTGCCGCCTGAGCAGTGAGCAGCACCGATCGGTCTCTAGTGATTGCACTTAGGGCAAAATCAAAATGCCCACACCCATAAAAAAAAAAAGTAGATTTTATGACTTTAAACCGTCCGGTTTTCGATTTTTTCCAAAAATTGGCAAGTTTGACAGTTTTTATCCGATTCTCTTCATTATGCAGTTTAATTAGCCAACCGGACCGGCTAAGGTTCCGATTCACGGTTGAACCCATCCGACCAACCGATCTAGTCCAATTCTGATAGCATTAGTTGGAATTGACCACCCACATCACACCCCCATGTAATGATGCTTCTATTCTAACCCATTGAAAAAAAGTAGAAATTTCAATGGCTAAAATAATAGTCTGCCAAATATATATGTATATATATATATATATATATATATATATATATATATATATATATATATAT
>CAUOFW020009824.1:136387-172939 GCA_963454935.2 Ilex paraguariensis
TTCTTCTATGTTTATGGATATGGATTGTATGTGGAGTCATTGTTCTCTTAGAAGAGTAAGGGGTTGTTTGGCAAACGTTTTTGTCCCGTGTTTTGTGTTTTTGTTTTCAATTTTTGTCAAAAATGAAAACAAAAATATGTTTGGTAATTGTTTTTAGTTTTGCTTTGTTTTGTTTTTGTTGTATTGGAGACAAAGACAAAAAAATGAGAACAAAAAATTTGTGTTTCAAGAAACACGCAAAACACAAAACACGTGTTTCTTGATTAAATGAGGTCTCAACTTCGAGTCTTGTTACGCACAAAAGACTCGTTCATTTCTCAAAGTATAAATAGGGGTCTTTTTTTCTCTCTTCTCCTCCACACAGATTGACTATCTCTCGTCTCCACTCTCAACGACTCTCTCTTCTTCGGAGCTCTAAACAACGAAGACGAACTGACTCTCTCTTCTTTGGAGTTCTCAACGACGAAGATGAACCGAAACCCTCTCTTTCTCTTGCTTGCTATCTGTGAAACCCAGAAACGGAGACACAGATCTGTGCATATTTACAAAGATCTGTGTGTGTGAGAGAGTGACAGGTCTGTGTGTGTGTGTGTGTGTGAATGAGTGAGTGACGAACCTATGTGTGTTTTATGTTGCTACACAGATCTGTGCATGTGTGTGTGTGTGTGTGTGTGTGTGTGTGTTTGTGTGTGAGAGATAGATGAGTGTGTGTGTGTGTATTATGTTCTGTGTGTATATGTGTTGTATTTGGATTAATTGCCGATTGAAATGTCATTTGAAATTGTTCAATTGCGATTTAGAAATTAATTATCATTTGGAAATTAATTATCATTTGGGATTGATAGAATTGCAATTTGGGATTGATTGAATAGTTATTTGGAATTAAATTACTATTTGGAATTGATTGAATTGCTGATTGAATTATAAAGCATATTTAGGATAAAACATGAAGTAGTTACCAAATATGTTTTTTGTTTTTTATTCTCATAATTTGATAGATAAAAATGACACCCAAACATGTTTTTTGTTTCAGTGTTTATCACAAAACAGAGACAAAAATTGTCTCTGTTTTTTATTGTTTTGAAGACACGAAAACGAAAATTTTACCAAACGACCCCTAAGTTTCCTTTGATTTTGCATTGGATTTGTGGGGCAGGCTTAATTTTGCTCTTTACGAGTGATCTTATGTATTTAAAAGGATTCAGATTTCTGAAGTTTGAATTTACTGATTCTAATATATTGAACATTCTGATTTTGGGGCAACACCAGATTCGACCTTTGTGGAGACATTACTTCCAAAACACTCAAGGGCTTATTTTTGTGGTCGATAGTAATGATCGGGATCGTGTGGTTGAGGCAAGGGACGAGCTGCACAGGATGTTGAATGAGGTAATGAGATAACCCAACAATTACTTAGTCTCATTTCCCCCTTGGCAATATTCTGTGTCTACAGTCACAGGAACAAATCATGATTGAAGTCAGGTTGCATTTGGCCTTGGGGACTAGAACTAAGAAATGGTTTATAAAATATATGGATTAGCAGAAATTGATGAAATTGTGGAAACTATATTATTTTGGCGATGATGATCATCTTTAGACCTACTAATGTTACTTGCTTGACACTTAATATACACATTGATTTATTACTCCTCATCCTAATTATGTACCATCACTGCCATCATAATGGTACGTGCTTTGATTGAACAGAATAAAACTAATCTAAGGCTAAAATGACTCTGCTTCTGAGTTTAATTGGTTGCTAAAATGGTTTAGGTTTAGGATTTTATAATGGTGTATATTTACATATCAGATAAAAATTAATATTGATATTGATTTTGTTTGATGCCTGCAAAGGATGAGTTAAGGGAGGCTGTGCTCCTTGTATTTGCAAACAAGCAAGATCTTCCTAACGCCATGAATGCTGCTGAGATCACTGACAAGCTTGGTCTTCATTCTCTCCGCCAACGTCACTGGTAGGTTTGCTATAAAACATCTCTCTCCCTCTTTGTGATTTCTAGTCCACTTGTGACAACTGTTTTTGTGCATTGCTTGCAGGTATATCCAGAGCACATGTGCCACCTCAGGTGAAGGGCTGTACGAGGGGCTGGACTGGCTCTCCAACAACATTGCTAACAAGGTAGGCTTACCTGGTTGCGTTAGAATTGCAGGCAATATATGCTGGATTCATTATGATCTAAATTGGTTACCATATGTTTTAATAATTCTGCTTTCTCTGGCAGGCGTAGGAGATTGCGTGATCTTCAATGAGTTTTGAGCTCAATCTATGTCAAAAAGGAGACTTCATGTCTTTTTTTTTTTTCCTGGATTTTCTTGTTTGGTTCATCTTCTCCAAGAATGATCTGATTTTCCCATTTGCTTTGCGGTCATATGATACAAGTTGGCATTTATCTTTGTTGATGCACAGTAATTCCTGTTTTTTTCTGCACCCTGTGTTAAATATTATTTACGTGGCATTATTATCTACATTAGGTAGAGTAAAGCGGAAACTATTGTACGGAATGCATGATCAAATTGATAGATTTTATTTTTGCAAATTTTTGTATTCAATGGTAGAGTTGGTTCTGATCCAATATGATCTGAATAGTCTGTGATCTCAGTTTTAGTATAGATCAACTGTTTAACTTGTTGCAATTTTTAGTCCATCACACTAGAGCCAAAAAAATGCCAGATTGTGGGTTCGAAGTAGAGGGCTGCTACTTTCTGTGAATAATGTCAAATGATGGGTCTGCATCAAATTTGTCCTACTACCATTTTTCAATCCCCTTGATTGAAGGGCATCAAAATTTGATAAATAGAGTTTCAGAATACTGGAGGGGAAGAAAGCAGTGTGTATAGTTACTCTTTCCATTGGAGGTCAAATATAAATTCTAAACTGGTAGGAAGGAGTTCTCAGGTAGCAGAGAAAAGGTTGCCTGGGAAGGTGTACATGCTAGCATTTCTTTCTATGGGATCGGTTGAGTAGTGATCTTGATATCCATATACTAATAAATGTTTGGTTCAGGTACAAAAAAGAATGGGATTGTAGAATAAATTCCAATCCAAGCCTTTCCAATTGTATTATGGTATATTATTTAATCCAGTAACATGTAAACCATGTTTGGATCAAGGTTAGGATAAAGTGTAGGTTTATTATTATACCAGTAATATCATATTTGGATTAANGCTTGCAGGTATATCCAGAGCACATGTGCCACCTCAGGTGAAGGGCTGTACGAGGGGCTGGACTGGCTCTCCAACAACATTGCTAACAAGGTAGGCTTACCTGGTTGCGTTAGAATTGCAGGCAATATATGCTGGATTCATTATGATCTAAATTGGTTACCATATGTTTTAATAATTCTGCTTTCTCTGGCAGGCGTAGGAGATTGCGTGATCTTCAATGAGTTTTGAGCTCAATCTATGTCAAAAAGGAGACTTCATGTCTTTTTTTTTTTTCCTGGATTTTCTTGTTTGGTTCATCTTCTCCAAGAATGATCTGATTTTCCCATTTGCTTTGCGGTCATATGATACAAGTTGGCATTTATCTTTGTTGATGCACAGTAATTCCTGTTTTTTTCTGCACCCTGTGTTAAATATTATTTACGTGGCATTATTATCTACATTAGGTAGAGTAAAGCGGAAACTATTGTACGGAATGCATGATCAAATTGATAGATTTTATTTTTGCAAATTTTTGTATTCAATGGTAGAGTTGGTTCTGATCCAATATGATCTGAATAGTCTGTGATCTCAGTTTTAGTATAGATCAACTGTTTAACTTGTTGCAATTTTTAGTCCATCACACTAGAGCCAAAAAAATGCCAGATTGTGGGTTCGAAGTAGAGGGCTGCTACTTTCTGTGAATAATGTCAAATGATGGGTCTGCATCAAATTTGTCCTACTACCATTTTTCAATCCCCTTGATTGAAGGGCATCAAAATTTGATAAATAGAGTTTCAGAATACTGGAGGGGAAGAAAGCAGTGTGCATAGTTACTCTTTCCATTGGAGGTCAAATATAAATTCTAAACTGGTAGGAAGGAGTTCTCAGGTAGCAGAGAAAAGGTTGCCTGGGAAGGTGTACATGCTAGCATTTCTTTCTATGGGATCGGTTGAGTAGTGATCTTGATATCCATATACTAATAAATGTTTGGTTCAGGTACAAAAAAGAATGGGATTGTAGAATAAATTCCAATCCAAGCCTTTCCAATTGTATTATGGTATATTATTTAATCCAGTAACATGTAAACCATGTTTGGATCAAGGTTAGGATAAAGTGTAGGTTTATTATTATACCAGTAATATCATATTTGGATTAAGTAGTAAAATATAGTATTAAATTGAAAATGACCACAATAAAATTTTTAGGAAGAAAAGTTTTGTCAACATACTCTCAATTGTCACAAGTCCAAATAAATCCATTCGATTATTTAATATTTCAGCGACACTTTCTATTAGTATTTATTGACTAGCAAATGTAACAACAATACATACATACATACATACATACATAATAGAAAATTGATCTAGAACACACTACTTGAAAATTTCTCTAACTAGAATTTTCATTAGGTGGAATACTTTAATTACATACTCTAATTTTTTTTCTCAATCAATCACAATAAAATAATACATTTATATTTATCATAACATATTTGATACATCAAATTCGTTTAATATAAAATGGCTAAAAAATAATGTATATTGTGTATGTATATAAAAATCACTCAGTATCACCATTGTAAAAATGTAAGATTAATTACGATTGTGTAAGTGAAAAACTACCAATTATCTATTAACTATCTAATATACTTATTCGATAAACTTTTTTCCAAACATTATCACTGAGATATAAAAATAGTAAAGTCACTAAACTAAAATTTAAGAACCAAACCAAGTAAAAAAATTTAAAATTTAAGTGACATATAATAAATGTTGCAATTAATTGTCAAACAAAAATAGAGACGGGTTCTCATAGAAAAATAAAAGTCAATTAAATGTTAATTGTAAGTATTTTCTCTTTCAAACAAATAAAATTAAATTAAAAAAATATGAAAGTGAATATTAAGGTCACACGTAGAATGCCTTAATTCAATAAAAATGACTAAACAATTGAAGTAAGAAAGTTATAGGCGGACAAAAGTAAAAAAAACTTGTATATTTTTAAAAATACATAAATATAAATATACGTATAATTTTTTTAAAAAAATTTCGGGTGAGGCAGTGCCCACCCTAGAACCCCATGCCGCTCTGCCAGTGGAACTACGAACCAAAATGTTTTTTCAATCTCATATTATGAATTTCTTTAGACATTTGATAGCCTACAACGACACTATTGTTTTACACCTTTATACTTCATTTGGTATGATAGAAATTGGAAGAATACAAAATTGGAGGGATATATAAAACTTCATGTTTGGTAAGAAATGAAAATATGAAGGATGGAAAAGTTGATAAATAAACTTTTCTTCCAACTCTTCAAAATCAATCCTCCAAAAGTGGATAAAAAATTAATTATGTGTGTTGAAATATATGTTATTTGTCTATTTATTTATATATCATTTGATATATACATATTAGCGATGGATCCGTGCCTAAAGACGCTTTATAATATATAAAATTCACTATTTTGAAATACAATTGAAGAAACCATAATCTAGATTCATAAAGCTAAAGGAAATAATACAAATCAAATAGAAAAAAGCCTTCAAATAGTTTATTTCAATGTTACAGTAATCAAATGAATGGAAATGAAGCTTACTTCCCATGAAATCATGTCCTAATTTTCCCTAGGCGATTGACAAAAAAAAAAAAAAAAAAATTCTATGACAGTTTAAGCTCCAATCCCATAATATTTTGCGCTTAATCAAATCCTGCATGCTCAAATTCATAATTAATTAAATAAATTTAGCCAAAACTATCACATCACTTAAGATAACGCCACATTGAGATTTCGCCAAAAGGAAGAGTTATCCAGTATCAATGTAGGCCTTGTCATCCAAGAAGAGCGTGATCGTAATCGCCTCCTTGTAGCTGTGGTAGTGCCAAACCTGTTAGCAAAATAACTTTAACAGATTAGAAGACTTTGATCGTGAATTCATTCTTCTTAAGGAAATTATGCCTCCACTATGTTGCTGCTGGGTTTATGACAAATTTTTCTAAGATTAACAAAGCCAAATAGAATTTTAGATAGCAAACTTTAGAATTCTCTTAAGAACAGAATGTATTGATGTATTGAAGGATCTGTACAGGTATTTATAATACCTTAGAGACTTGTATATATATGCCAAACTTGTATATATGTGTATTGAAGGATCTGTACATGTATTTATAATACCTTAGAGATGTAAGGGGAGACACAACTCTTGGGCCAAAGAGATGTAAAAAAGAGACATAACTCTTGGGCCAAAGAGAGTTAAAGAGGAGACACAACTCTTAGGCCAAGAGACATTAATTAATACAAAAATAATTAATCATTTATAGAGTTCAAGCCCAAGATGTCCCAAGTGCCCATCTTTTGACTTAAAATATTATTTTATTTAAAGTCTAAACAAGACACATTGATTTGAAATATTTGGAGCTTTCCTCTAAAATTTTCCACCATTCAAAATTATAAAATTTGGTGTGTTTCTCATTTTAAACTCTTACACTCCCTTTCAACTCTTCCAATATGTGATATCTTACATTACTAACTATTTCTAACAATCCCCCACTTAGATTGTAATGTAAGCAATCAAAATCAACTAAAGTTTATGCATATAGAAGGTGTCTTTCGACTTAAACTTGCTATTAGTATAAACATTTCAAAACCTTGTCAAAATCAATGGTTATTTAAATTTATTAAACCTTGATTTTATACAAGAAGATTGGAAATATCATACACATAAACTTACAAGTTTCTCTAAATGTGTTCACCATGAGCTTTAACACCATATTATGACCTTGTGCTACCTCCTAGTTTCATGAACACTTAGAAAAGTTTTATTTCCAAACTCTTGATAGAAGAGACACCACTTCTTGTGTTCACATAGGTGAAGAGCTGTTAAAATTTCAAAAATTTGAATTTTCTTGTTCAAAAACCGAACACAAAGTCTTAATTAAGAATAATTAATATTCAACCTCCTTTCCATAAGAACCTTGTGCTTGCTAACAATCACTAATAACTTGTTATTACCACTTAAACCTTTAAAATTGCTAAGCAACAAGAAAGGTAAGGTTTCCATTATTAGTGACAAATTTAGAATAGTTTAAGATTCATTGCACTCGTAGTGCTTTTAATCATATCTCTCGAGAGTCCTTCAGTTAATGGATTAGCCAGATTTTTACCAGACCTGACATAGACAACTGTGATTATACTATCAGAAAGTAGTTGTCTAATATATTCATGTCTTAAAGCAATATGTCTAGATTTACCATTATAAATCTTGCTAAAAGCCCTAAACATAGTTGCTTGACTATCACAATGCAAACAGACTGCTGGCATCAGTTGTGGCCACAACTTTATAGCTAACAATAAATTTCTTAGCCATTCCGCCTCTTTACCTGCCGCTGCCAATGCAATAAATTCATATTCCATTGTAGAATAAGTAATACACGTCTGTTTCTTAGAAACCCATGATATAGCTCCTCCACCTAAAGTGAAAATCCAACCAGACGTTGATTTGTTATCATTGATACTAGTTATCCAACTAGCATCAGTATAGCCTTCTAGTACCGAAGGGAATTTGTTATAAAACAAGGCAAATGACTTTGTCCTTTTAAGATAACCGAGAACTCTTCCAATAGCCCTCCAATGTTCGGTACTAGGATTACTTGTATATCTTGAAAGTTTGCATACAGAAAAGACAATATCAGGTCTAGTGCAATACATAACATACATTAAACTACCAATTGCACTTGCATAGTCTAATTGACTAACGGATCTACCCGAATTTTCTGCCAACTTGTTGGAAACATCAAATGGGGTATTAGCTTCTTTAATTCCTAAGTGGTTAAACTTGGAGAGAATCTTATCAATGTAATGAGATTGGCACAAAGCAAAACCCCCACTATGTTTCTTAACTTTAATCCCTAAGATAGTATCGACTTCTCCCAAATCTTTCATTTTAAATTGAGAAGTCAAGTATCTCTTAGTATCATTTACTCCTTGCAAATTTGTTCCTATGATTAACATATCATCAACATAGAGACAAACTATTACACCATAGTCTTTAGTAAACTTAGAGTAAACACATCTATCTGCTCCATTATGATTAAAACCATGAGATAATATGACACTATCAAATTTCTCATGCCACTGTTTAGGTGCTTGTTTTAATTCATACAAGAATTTCACCAATTTGCAAACCTTCTTTTCATTACCAGGAAGTACAAATCCTTCAGGTTGTTCCATATATACTTCCTCATCAAGATCACCATTTAAGAATGTTGTTTTTATATCCATTTGATGGATGTGTAAATCATATATTGATGCTAAAGCAAACAACACTCTTATTGAAGTAATTCTTGCCACTGGAGCATAAGTGTCAAAATAATCAACTCCTTCTTTTTGTTTAAAACCTTTTGCCACTAGTCTTGCTTTGAAGGTTTGTAGAGAACCATCAGTATTATATTTTCTTCTAAACACCCATTTACATCCGATTGTTTACAACTTGGTGGTAAGTCAACTAATACCCATGTTCCATTTGATAGAAGTGAATCTATTTCTTCATTTATTGCTTATTTCCAAAAACTGGAATCTCTTGATGCCATTGCATCGCTATAAGTTTTAGGATCTTCTTCCAAATGCATAACAACAGGTATCTTATTTAAAATCTCATCTCTACTTCCTTCAACCAAGAAGACTATTGCTTGTGAAAAAATAAAATTAGAATCCAAGTTCTTCTCTTTTCTTACCCTTTGACTTCTCCTAGGTTCACTAAGAGGTTCAACTCGTTTCCGTTTATTATTTAAAGAAGAACTTTGATCCATATTAATATCTTGTGTAATTAGAGGTTCTACATTTTCTCTATTCGATTGTTGATTGACATTTGAATTTCCAAGAAAACTTGTTTCTAAAAATTCAACGTCTCCAGACTCTATGATAGCATTTGAGTCTATATCCATCAATTTATATGTTTTTGAATTTTCAGCATAACCCACAAAAACACTCGTAAGAACTCTAGGTCCTAATTTGGTTCTTTTAGGATCTGCAACTCTATAATAGGCTATACAACCCCATACTCTCAAATAGCTTAAGTTTGACCTTTTTTCTTTCCATATTTCATATAGAGAAGTTTTTGTTTTCTTTGAGGGTATCCTATTGTGCACATGACAAGCTGTTAATAGAGCTTCTCCCTATAGATTTGTTGGTAGTTTAGCATGCATAAGCATAACATTAATCATATCTACCAATGTTCTATTCTTTCTTTCAACCAAACCATTTTGTTGAGGAGTGTAAGGTGCACTCGTTTGATGAATCAAACCATTTTCTTCACAAAAAATAGTAAATTCAATTGAAAAATATTCACCACCTCGATCACTTCTTAGGATTTTAATTTTATTTTCCAATTAATTTTCGACCAAGGTTTTATAACATTTAAACATATCAAATGCTTGATTTTTAGTTCTCATTAAATAAACATAAGTAAACCTAGAATGATCATCAATGAAAGTAATAAAATATCTATTTCCTCCTCTAGTTAAATGACCATTTAATTCACATATATCAGAATGCACAAGTTCAAGTGTTTCAGTTGTTCTTTCATTCTTTGGAAAAAGTTTCTTAGTCATTTTTGCTTGTATGCATATTTCACATTTTTCAAAATTTCCATTTGTACATTGAATTAAACCACGCCTAGAAATATACCTAATTGATCCATAATTAACATGTGATAAACGAGCTGCCATAAATTAAAAGGAGACTTAAGAATATAAACAGAAACATCAACTTTATTAATGCTCAACTTAAACATGCCATCACATGAATACCTTGTCCAAAAAAGACGCCATTCTTAGAAAATATAATTTTTTTTGCTTCTAAGACAACCTTCAAGCCCTTCTTGCACAACAAACTTGCAGATATCAAATTCTTTCTCACATCAGGAACATGAAATACATTCATTAAGATCAGTTTCTTTCCAGAGATAAACTGTAGTTCAACAGTCCCTTTTCCATGCACCCTTGGTAGTATCATGATTCCCCATCAAAACACTTTCATCATTCGATGCAATTTCATAGTTCTTTAACAGATTTTGTCATTACAAACATGCACTGTCACACCAGAATCATATCACCAATCTGCAGTCTTGTCAGTTGTTGCCATGTTGCATTCTGTAATCATGCTGATTTTTAGTTCAGCAACCATGACTATAATTTCAGAAGGACTTGGAGGACGTTCAACAATATTGACCTTTTTTTGTCCAGCGTTTGCCTCTATCTTCAATCTCTTATAGAACCTACACTCTTTCTTGAAATGACCATTCTTGCCACAAAAAAAAACATGTCTTGTGCTTCTTAAAGTTGGCAGAATTATTACTTGAAGATTCAACATACTTCCTTTTATTTCCAGAAGTATTACCAGTCTTTGTTGATTTCTTCATATTAGACACAATATTGTTTACTTTAGAACCAAACTCTGAAGCAGTTTTATTCTCACGAGTGCGATTTTCTTCTTCTATTCGGATATGCTTCATGAGTTGGTTTATGGTAAAATCTTCAGAAGTGTGTAACAATTTCTTTCGATAATCATTCCAAGTAGTAGGCAATTTTGCAATTACCGAAGCCACTTGAAGTTGTTTAGATACTTCTATTTTAAAATCCTTGAGTCTAGATACTAGGACAAGCAATTCATCTACTTGTTCCATGACAAATTTATTATCAAACATTTTGAATTCAAAAAATTTTATACCGAGAAATCTGTTCGTACCTTGCCTGACAGATGTATATTTCTTCTCCAGGGCACTCCAGATTTCTTGTGGGGATTTGATTGAACAAAACAGATCGTACAATCGATCTGACAGTGAATTCAGAATATCACATCTGTAGCGAACTTCATCTTCCATGCATTTCTTGCAGGTTGCTATAGTTTCTTCATCCTCTTTGTCAGATGGTTCAGGAATAGTTGGCAGATTTCCACTTAGCAGATACGCAACACCCAATTCAGTGAGCAAGAAAATTAATTTATCCTTCCATCGTGTGAAATTAGTTCCATCAAAACGATCCAACTTGAAAACTTTGAGATTGAACTTGAAAATAGAATTTGAACCAGTAATCAAACCAGTAGTCTCCATTGTTGCTTAATTTCCTTAAGATTGTTAGCAAAATAACTTTAACAGATTAGAAGGCTTTGATCGTGTATTCACTCTCCTTAAGAAAATTATGCCCCCACTATGTTGCTGCTAGATTTATGGCAAATTCCTTTAGGATTAACAAAGCCAAACATAATTTTAGCTAGCAAACTCTAGAATTCTCTCAAGAACAGAATAGAGAAACGTTTTTTTGTATATATATGTATTGAAGGATCTGTATAGGTATTTATAATACCTTAGAGATGTAAGGGGAGACACAACTCTTAGGCCAAAAAGATGTAAAAAAGAGACAACTCTTGGGCCAAAGAGAGTTAAAGAGGAGACACAACTCTTGGGCCAAGAGATATTAATTAAAACAAAAATAATTAATCATTTATAGAGTTCAAGCACAAGATGCCCCAAGTGCCCATCTTTTGACTTTAAATATTATTTTATTTAAAGCCTAAACAAAGCCCATTGATTTGAAATATTTGGAGCTTCCCTCCAAATTTTTTCATCATCCAAATTTATAAAATTTGGTGTGTTTTTCCTTTTAAACTCTTACACTCCCTTTCAAATTTTTTAATATGGAATACCTTACATTACTAACTATTTCTAACAAAACCACTTCTATTATTTTATTTTTTTTTTACTAAATTGGTTTTTGTTTTATTAAGGGAAAAAAAAAGACAACTGAAATCACAAATGCTCCTCCGATAATGGAATAGCAAATACAACATGCCAGTTGGTATTATTTTTAAATTGCGTTGAATTGTTCCTCCACTATCTGAATTGCTCATTCTTACATGCTGTTGAATTGCTTATGTAGTATTGTCACTTACGTATTTTAGTTGATGTTGTAGTTTGATGCAAGAAGTGTAAACTATAACCAAGAGGGTGGAGTTAGTTGAGATACCAATTGAGGTTTATCAAAATTGTTCAATTTCTTTGTGTGTGCTTTGTTTAGTTGGTGTCATGAAGTGTTAATGTGCGATGTTGAGGAAGAAAATTGAATTTTCGTTATGGGTTTGGACATTTTGAGGAATGAAGTTTTATTTTTCATGTTAGATGTGTGTTTCTTTTAGTTATTACATACCTGAATTATTAATATTTCATAGGTGTAGAATCAAATGTGCATTACTTCTTTCATGGTTGTCGTAGTTTGGTATTAGCCAATTGATATTGTGACTCCCCAAAATTTGGATGTCTGTAATTATTCCGTTGATCACCCATCAACCAGTGGATACCGTATAACTTAATACCATGCCGTTATGCCCCATTTACTAGGATCCATAACTTAACAAATTTTGGGTAGAGTCTCCTTTGTACGGGGAGCTTTACCCAAAACACAATATGTGCAATCATACAACATTGACCACGCTGGTTCTAGAGGTCACTGCTGTCTGTCGACGTAGCTCTTCTACCAGCTTTGAGCCATGAGAAGATGCTTTCATATAAATTCCACCTTCTTCGAGGTGTCTTTAACCAAATTTGGACTCGTAGAAGATCTCTCTCCAACCTCCCTCTAACAAACCGGAGAGTAGCAAGACCTCCTATAAAGTATCTCATAGAGTGCCATCTATATGCTTGCCTAATAATTATTGTTGTAGGCAAACTCTATTAAGGTTAAATGCTCTTCCCAGCTACCCCTGAGATCTAGGACACATGCTCGTAGCATGTTCTCTAAAGTCTGGATGGTCCTTTCCAACTGACCGTTCGTCTGGGAATGAAAAACTATGCTTATCATCAACTGTATCTCCATAATCCGTTGAAAACTCTCTCAAAAATAGGCTGTAAACCTGGGATCTTGATCTGATATTATAGATATGGGCACCCTATGCAATCGGACTATCTCTCGTATGTACAAGTAATAGAATTCCTCTGGTATAAAGGTCATCTGCACTGCTAAAAAGTATGTCGACTTCGTAAGTCGGTCTACTATCACCCACACCGCATCATACCCTCGCGATATCCGTGGCAAGTGGGTCACAAAATCCATCGTGACATGCTCCCACTTCCACTCAGCCACCTCCAAAGGCTAGAGCAACTCCACTGGTCTCTGGTGCTCCGCTTTGACCTGCTAACACGTGAGATATCGACCATTGAAATCTCTGACGTGCCTCTTCATTCTGCTCTAGTAGTACTGGCAACGAAGATCATGTACATCTTCGTGCCACCTGGATGCACAGCAAAACGGGAGCAATGGAACTCCCTAATGATCTCCTCTCTCAGATCTGTACACTAGGGAAACCACAAACCTTCTCCTGAATTGAAGACTACCATCCACATGAATGACTTAGCCCTCGTCATCTGTACCCAACTGTACCAGTCCCTGATAGACAATACCTTCGTGTCCTGTCCCTGGGATTTGATCACTCTGCTTAGTAGGGAAGGTGTAGTAACCAAACTCCCCAAAGTCCCTTGAGCCTGACCTCTGTAGTGTAGCCTGAATTGTTCTATAGTTTCGAGCATCTGCCACTCCCGGGAAGCCACACTGGCCAAGATTCCCCATGACTTTTGGCTGAGTGCATCAGCCACCACATTTGCCTTACTAGGATGGTAGTACAAAATGAAGTCGTAATCCTCTAAATACTTTATCCACTTGCATTGCCTCATGTTGAGGTCCCGCTGTGTAAAGATGTACTTCAGACCCGAAAATACCTCAAACTGCTCACCATATAAATAGTGGCGTCAAGCCTTCAAGGTAAAGACA
Source organism: Ilex paraguariensis (assembly GCA_963454935.2). Lineage (NCBI taxonomy): Eukaryota > Viridiplantae > Streptophyta > Magnoliopsida > Aquifoliales > Aquifoliaceae > Ilex > Ilex paraguariensis. The sequence continues at coordinate 150,367 of CAUOFW020009824.1, forward strand.
ATGACCACCAACTCCATGTCGTGTATAGGGTAGTTTTTCTTGTGGTTCTTTAACTATCGAGAACCATAAGCCACGAAGTAGAATATGAATCTAAGAAATTTTACTCGAAATAACGAACGAGTTTTACTTTATTTTAGGCTCAAAGTCGACCAAATTTTTTTTTTGTTACATTTTAAAAATTTTTTTGGTCTAACAATCCTCCACATGAATGAAATAATGGCTGTTAGTATGTAAATGATAATACTTACACACTATGTAGAGAGCACATCTTCGGAAAGATCATCATCGAGATAGGTAGTTTTTGACCTTGAACTATCCTTAGTGAAAGCCATAGGACTTACTGGTTAAATATTGAATGTGATGTCTTGAATTATTCAGCTGTTTGATAAATCAGATTGAGTAGACTTTACACAGTCTTTTTCCTAACACAATTGGTTCTCATGATTGTGTTCATTTTGACCCTGAACAACTCCTGATTTTTATGAGTGTTTTAGAGAATTCAGCCTTTATAAATTCTCACAGAAGTGGCCCCTTCACACTCATATAGGTGACTCCTATTATGAATATCTTGCAATATCCTACTTGGATTTTTCAAGGTATAAGAGTTATTAAAATCATAGTTTATCCTAATAAACTTTGCAGGTATCACTAGTTTATCATAAGAATTGGTAGAAGAGATTATCTCCTTAGTGGTTTTTTTGAATCACGCATAATTTGGTTGTTCCTTTGAACTTGGATCTTGGGATCTCTAGTCAACTAGGTTAGGTTGCCATTAAGGTGACTCTTATGTCATAGGTTTTAGTCCCATTTCCCTCGATGTGCAATTTACTTGCTCTCTCATCAAACCTTTAGTAAGCGGATCCGCTAGATTAGCCTTTGACTTTATATAATCAATAGAAATAATTTCATTTGAGAGCAACTGCTTAATGGTATTATGTCTACAATGTATATGTCTACACTTACCATTATACATGTCACTCTGTGCCCTACCAATTGTAGATTAGCTATCGCAATTTATACAAATTGTTGGCACAAGTTTAAACTATACTGTAATATCCTCTAGAAATGGGTGAAGCCACTCAGCTTCCTCTCTTGTTTTATCTAAAATAATAAATTCAAATTCTATTGTGGATTTGACAATACACATTTGCTTAGAGGATTTCCAAGATAAAGCTACCCCACTAAGTGTAAAAACATAACCACTTGTGAATTTTGTATCTTGCATATCAGATATTTAGTTTGCATCACTATACCCTTCAATTATAGCTAGATATCTTGTATAGTGCAATCCAAAATCAGGGTACATTTTAAGTATCTAAGAACCCTAATAATTGTCTTTCAATGGTCTACTCTCGGATTACTCGTATATCTACTCAATTTACTAACTGAGTAAGCTATATTCGATCTAATACAGTTCATGACATACATTAGACTGTCAATGATATGAGAGTATTTTAATTGTTATATACTTTGGCTAGTATTTTTAGACAAATGAATATTTATATTAACTGGTGTTCTAGCAATGCTGTTATCATTTTTGTCGAACTTTTCAGGTATTTTCTCAATATAATGTGATTGAAACAATATAAGTCCATCAGATAGTCTAAAAATTTTAATTTCTGGTATAACATCTACAACACCCAAATCCTTCATGCTAAACATACTGGACAACATTTTTTTGGTAGTTATAATTATATTATTATTACTACCTAAAATAAACATATTATTTACATATAGGCAAACAATGACATATCCATTATTTGTATATTTGATATAGACACATTTATCACAAGCAATAATTGTGAAACCATTTGACATCATTACCTTGTCAAATTTTTCATGCCATTATTTTGGTGCTTTTTTTAAACCATAAAGTGATTTAACAAATTTGCACACCTTCTTCTCTTGACCCGGAGAAGCGAACTTTTTGGGTTAGTCCATATAAATTTCCTCATTTAAGTTACCATTTAGAAAATCTTTTTTCACATTTATTTGGTGTATTTCAAGATTATGCAACACTGCAATAGCTATGAGCATACAAATAGATGTTATTCTCGTGATAGAAGAATATGTATCAAAGTAATCAAGAAATTCCTTAGTTTAGCCTTGTATTTATCAATTGATCCATTAATTTTTATTTTTCGCTTAAAAATTCATTTACACCCCAATGGTTTACTCCCTGATGAAGATCTACCAACTCGCAAGTGTGATTTTGCATGATGGATTCAATTTCACTGTTTACAACTTCTTTCCACATAGGTGCTTTAGGAGTGTATATTGTTTCATTGAAACTTTAAGGCTCATTTTCTAACAAATATGTTAAAAATTTTGGACTATAGGACTTGAAAGTCCTTGTTGTCTTACTACGTCTAAGTGCTTCTTCACTTTTTTCATCTATAGACTCATAGTCTATATTACTAGTTATAGTATCATGAGTTCTTTTAAGAGAACTCCTATCACATGCACTTTTACTAGAAAAGACATTTTCGAAGAATGATGCATTTCTTGACTCAATGATTGTATTGACATGTATATCAAGAATATCAGATTTATAATCGAGAAAATGATATTCACTGCTATTTATTGCATAACCAATAAATATACAATCAATAGTCTTAGGTCCTATTTTAACCTTTTTGGTAATAGGAACCATCACCTTAGCCAAACACCCCACACTTTTAAATATTTGTAGGAAGGACTCAAATATTTTCATAATTTATAAGTGGTTTTGCCTAACTTCTTGTGGGATAATTTATTTAAAATATAGTTAGCTGAAAGCAAAGCTTCCCCCCACAAGTTCTGAGGCAATCCCAAACTAATCAATATGACATTCATCATCTCTTTTAATGTTCTACTTTTACGTTTAGCAATCTCATTTGCTGAGGTGTATAAGACACAGAAATTTGGTGAATAATATCATTTTTCTTGACAAAATTTATCGAAAGGTGCGTCATATTCACCACTTTGATCACTTCTTATTACCTTGATCTTTTTGCTAAGTTAATTCTCAATCTCATTCTTATAGTGCATAAATTTTTTCAATGCTTCATTTTTACTCAGCAAATATACATAATAATATCTTGTGCAATCATTAATAAACGTAACAAGTACTTCATTCCACCTCTAGATTGAACATATTTCAAATCACATGTATCACTATAAATTAACTCTAGAGGTTAAGTACTTCTTTCAATATTATGAAATGATGCTTTAGTTAATTATGATTCAACACATGCCTCACATTTATGATTTGTATCAAAATTAAATTTAGGCAACAATTCTAAATTTATTAATTTACACAAAGTATTAAAATTAACATGTCCTAATCTACCATGTCATATATTGGAAGACTCAAGCATATAAGTAGAAGATGTGTTCGTATTATTAAAATCACATATAATTGTCATTACATTCATCTTAAAGAGCTCATAGCTCATATATTCATTGCTTACATAAATCCCATTCTTGGTAAGTACAAATTTATCTGACTCAAAAACTAACCTAAAACCTTTCTTACTCAACAACAATTCAGACACAAGATTCTTTCGAATTTCTGGACCATGTAATACATCATTGAGAGTAAGTTTTTCTTCGCAAGTCATCTTTAATATAACCGTTCATTTACCTTCAACTTTGGAAGTCAAGAACTTTCCTATGAATAGTTATTTTTCATAATTAATTATTTCATATGAAGAGAACATCTTCTTATCCAAACATACATCTCTAGTAGCCTTGGTGTCCACTCACCATTCCTTAGTATTTTCCAACAAGTTCACTTTGGATATTACAATAGAAAAATTCATGTTAAAAATATTTTAAAATTTGTTTTTTACCTCAGTTATATTGGATTGGACATCCTTCCTTTTGTGATTCACTTGCGCTTTACGGCTTCGACAATTCTTTGCACGATGCCCCGATTTATTGCACACAAAACAGCTGCCTTTGAACCTTTTAGAATCACCACCCTTGACCCCTTGTTAGCCAATATACTTCATTTTCTTGTTGATTTTATGTCCCTTTTCAATCACATGTGTCTTTAACTCTATGGAATGATCGCTAATTTTCTTTTCGGAGACTCTATTGTCTTCCTTAATCCTCAATCTCACAATCATGCTTTCAAGTTTCATTTCTTTGTGTTTGTGCTTCAAATAATTTTTGAAGTCCTTCCAATTTGGCAATAATTTTTCAATAATTGCAGCCACTTGGAAAGATTCACTAAGCACCATCCCTTCGACATGAATCTCATGCAGGATAACTTAAAAATCTTGAACTTGAATAATGATAGTCTTGAAATCTTCCATTTTGTATTGGACTATACATATTATATAACGTGTTATTCAATTTATTTAGGATATAATTTTTGTATAGAAAATTAGAGTGCTTCCATGCATTCACTGTAGCAATAACTTAGCGATGGTCTCATTTTCACTACAAACAGGAGCATCCTTACGAAGAAACTTTGCAAGATTCAACGCAGTGAGATAGAAAAGTATTTTCTGTTGTCATTTCTTGAAATCGTTCTCATTGAACTTTTCGGGCTTCTTCTCATGAGACACATGAATAGGTACAAAAATAGGCATCACAGACACAACATGATTTGTAAGAGTAGTAACATTATTATCATATGCAGTCATTTCTGATAAACAAAAATTACAAGATATTCAAAAATAGGAAAACAATAGTACTTTTCAAAGCAAATTATTAAAATAAAGACAATCTATGTTATTGTTCAATGTCACTATTTTGTGTCACTATTTTGAAGTTACTGTTTTATCGTTTCTGTATAATGTCACTGTTTGATGTAATTGTAACAGTTTGGTGTAACTATTCGAATTAAACAAATAAATAGAACATGTAATTTTTTTCAAATCTCTTCAAAATATCACGGATTGTAAAAAACATGTTTTAACAATTTACAATATTTTAGAATAGTTTAAAATACAAAAAAATGTATTAGAAACACAACAAATAATTATACAAATCAGGAAAGTTTGTCATAAGATTGTTGATTGTGGTATTTCAAATATAGTAAAATCACTTATTGAAAATTTTGATTTGAAATATGTAATTTATAACAAAACAGTAACAGTAAAATGCGAAACAGTTTCACATAATATAGAAACAGTTATTATAGTGTTAACGAAACAATAACAACAAACAATTACACGTAACTGTTTGTCAAACTAATATAAATACTAACCTGGTTGTAGAACATGAATTGTTATTAAAGCTGATGTAGATCAAGGCTAGTGTTTGACACTATGTCCTTAAGACAGATTTTGCCCTCCAACACGATATTTATGGAATATCAAGCGTCTGCCTCTCAGGATACAATGATCTTTACACGAGTAGAAATAACGCTCCAATCTACCCGTTCAGTGAACCAAAAATTGTGTTGTGTACTCTCTAAATGTAGACTACCTTAATGTCGAAATGCAATGTACTACTGTCTGGTTTAACTCTAAACATGGACTAATAAATGAATGAATGTAGAATGGTAATGAGAGCTTGGGTATTTATAGACATTCTAGTGATTTTTCGGACAGCCACCATACTAAAAGATACAACCCAATAAACAAATGCAAGCTTGAAGACATCACTTGTGTAACTGTTCTCTATGAACAAACATAGCCTAATTTTGAACTAGAGGGAAGTAACAAATCCGAACCAGTGCAATCCAAATGGATACTGAAAATTAAATTTCAGATTAAAAAATTCTCGCCTAATTAATTAAATGAATTTTCTCAAAAAATATTGGGCTTGGTCACACTCACACCCGAGCCCGGCCAGGTCGAGTCGTGGTGTGGTGGGCTGGCGGCGCGTGCACATGTGTGGTAGAACCGAAGACATGTAAGCGCTTGCTCCGCTCATAAAATTGTGGTACTCCTTGAGGCCCAATTCCATAGAGCAAACTTGACTTATATATGCCCATATTAAATTTATTCCTTAACCAATGTGGGATTGGTGTTAAATTCTACATTGCACAACCTTTATTTCTACATTTTAAGAGGGTCACTTTGGTGCCTATTGTCTCATTCATTTTTTACTCGATTCAAGAAGTGAATATAATACATTATTCTCCTCACAGAGTAGAATACGAATCCACGAAGTTTAGTCAAAATAAGGAACGGGTCCCACTTTATTTTAGCTACAAAATTCAGTTTTTATACTTTAAAAACTGTTTTGATCTAACATTACTTTCACCATGTTAATGGCGGTTGTCTTTTAAAAAAGGGTCCTTATCAATCCCCATCTCCAGCTTTCTCTTGTCTCTGAAGATCAAGTGGCCCTTAGTCAGATTCTTCTGAATGGAGTTTCTGAACACCAGACGGTTTGGCATAGAATAACTCCATAGATGGTGTCATTTACAGTATTTCATGTTCTTTAGTTATGCGACCAATTGGATCTTATGACCAAATGACAGCTTGATAATGCCGTCAACAAGCAAATCGTCAAAAACTTGATTGGCCTTTGAAATGCCAAGGTCAAACTTCCAGTTGCTAATGCCTTTGTCAACACTCGGTGCAACTTGTGCTTAATTTTCTAGAGGCTTGGTTAAATCTTTACACATGTGTGGAAGCCTTGTCACAATCTTAGCCATGTTTACCTCTAACTGCTGATTTAGCTCGACCATAAAGATTTTAGTGTTGGGATCTGTGTAGAATATTCCTTTGGACACATTACTTTGGTCCAACTCTTCACGTAGGATATGCTCATATCGTGTGGTCCGCGTGGCCAGCTCAAAAAGGTTATTGAACTCCAGCTCAAAAACCCCAAGCCATTTGTCACAATCCATGCATACTTCATCTCGAGCAGCACCAACCTACACGTATTCCTAGCCTTTTTTAACTGTGCAATGTATTGCTCTGTTGTTTTCCTGGTCATTTGGTACAACCTGGCCAAGTTGGCAATGACGACTTTCGGCTCAGTGCGATAAAATTGAGCGTGAAACTTATCTTCAAGATGTTTCCAGCCTAACACAAAATTGGGCGACAAATCAATGTACCACTTGAAGGTTGATCTTGTCAAGGAATTGGGAAACAACCTCAGCTTTAAGAATTTGTTAGCCTCAACTTCACCACACTGAACATCGAAATGGCTAATGTGTTCCACAATTGACTGACCATCTTTGCACCAAAAAATGTAGCAAACACTAAACTTTATACACCTACAAATACTCATATTTCCTGTCCGCCCAGTCAAGATAAGTTTTGTTGTATGTCGGCCTAATCACCCTTCTCATCGCGAGGCCGACATGTACTTGAATGATTTCATCCAGTTGGTCCCTATTCATGTCCACCTGGAGTGCCACTGACCATCTCCTCTTGGAAAAAAAGATTGTTGTTGTGCCTGAGGCCATTCCTGGCTTGCTGTGCCTTTTAAGGTAGCATATATGGAGGAATCACTGGTTGTGGTGCTTAGACTAGAGCTACCTGCATAGCCACTCTAGTGCTTGTCTAGTGCGGCCAGATTCTTCTCTGATCAAGTCCCCTAATCCTTGGATAAAACCAAAGAATTTTTGTAAGACTTCCTGTGAAATAAACTTTATGAAAGCCGCCAGCTTTGAATTGGACCCCTCCCCTGAGTAGAGGCAAGTCTTCTTGTAGGTTGGGAATGTCATGCCTGCTTTCTTCCATAACTTCGCACGTTGGACACACTTTTAATGAGCCAATTTTGGCCTTATCTCAAATGTTCGCCCTCCTATCCCTCAAATGGTCTGGCATAACAAAAAAAATGTTCGGTGTATTTTTAGATTGTGGGTGTTCCAAAACCCAGGTGGATTTAAAATACAAACACGTACGACCTTGCCTAGATGAACCGACGTGGGGTTCTAAAAATTGTGATTGTTCAAACAACTTCAGTGAGACATAAGGTTACCTCTAGGTTCTTTTCTATGCCTTAGAGATTCAAGGACTTAAAATAATTTCACCAGTCAGATATATGTGAGCACTATTAAAAGTAAATTGTGGAAATGTAAGTAACAAGTAAATTAAATTCGAATTTGGAAGACGAATCGAATACTAGACTTAGCATTAACTAAAAGCAATAAAAGGTGACTGGAGTGATGTATATAGGAAAAATAAAGGTTACTCAGAAGCAAAGATTAAGTAAAAAGATAGGCTGGCTCTGTAAATAAGATAGGATGACTTTTAACCATTGATCCATCTTTTTCGGCCACTACTTATGTTCATGGCCTTGTTGTAACGCCCCAAAATCTACCTTAGACGACATTACTATCTAAAAATCATTCACATCATGAGAGCAACTAATATAATCTATAAATAAAGAAAATTTCATTTATCATTCATAACATTTACAGCCTAATCCAAAAGAATATGCCAAAACAAGACCATCATATCTAAAAGAATATGATTAACTAAGGCAATTACATCTAAGAGAATCAAATTTTAACTTGCAGCGGAATAACAAAAGGTTAGATTATACATAGTCTCAAAAGGAATTCCCTAGTCTAGTACATAGGGGAGTACAACCCTAAACATCCACTTCGGAATCCATGTGTCCATCTACTGGAGCTTCCCATTGCACCTGCTCTTCGCTTCTGAGTTCTTCATCTAAGCCAAAATCTGAAAAATATGATGTTGTAGGGGGTGAGCAGTAAGTTTTGTAGCAACATCCTCCCAAACTTGAACAAGGTTTAGAAATCATATAAAGTAGTTCGGTCTCTTTTTCTAAAATATCATATTTAACTTGAAGTAAAACAGTGACAGTTTATTTGATCTCAAGTTAACGCAATGAAAATAAGTTAATTGAAAAGAATAAACATGTCAGGATTAAAGAAAAATAATAAATTATACAATAGCCTCATCCCATATTCTCATGTATGTTGGTTGCTTTCCATGAATCTACACAACGACTTTGACCTCGTTCACCCATTACAATCACACAATCCCAAACATTTTAGGAAGGGCATATACCGTCTCCCACGATATTGACGAATCCTTCCCAGGAAAGGTATACCATCCCTTAGCCTCGAACTTACGTGAATAATAGTGGTTGCTCTCACAAATAACAATCCCTTACAAGTGTTAGGCAACCATCTCACCCCCCACTGGGATAGATTAACCTCTAACACTCTACGGCAATGCTCGAATGCAATTCAAGTCCATCACAACAACCATACAAGAGATGCAAAAACAACTATTTTCGCAAATTACACGTACGTCAAAAACTCCCAAATTTAAGAAAATATCTTCTCCAATAGAATAATTTAAGAAAATATGGAAGAGATCATCACAAATACTATTTTGTTGTTCAAAACAAAGCACTAGAGTTTGAAAACCAAGAATAAAAGAATATTAAAAAGAAATTCATTTTTCTCAAAAACTAGGGTTTTCAAGTCAAGAGGAGAAATTTCATGGCTATATAATCATAGATTTGTTTAAAACATANCAAAAGAATATGCCAAAACAAGACCATCATATCTAAAAGAATATGATTAACTAAGGCAATTACATCTAAGAGAATCAAATTTTAACTTGCAGCGGAATAACAAAAGGTTAGATTATACATAGTCTCAAAAGGAATTCCCTAGTCTAGTACATAGGGGAGTACAACCCTAAACATCCACTTCGGAATCCATGTGTCCATCTACTGGAGCTTCCCATTGCACCTGCTCTTCGCTTCTGAGTTCTTCATCTAAGCCAAAATCTGAAAAATATGATGTTGTAGGGGGTGAGCAGTAAGTTTTGTAGCAACATCCTCCCAAACTTGAACAAGGTTTAGAAATCATATAAAGTAGTTCGGTCTCTTTTTCTAAAATATCATATTTAACTTGAAGTAAAACAGTGACAGTTTATTTGATCTCAAGTTAACGCAATGAAAATAAGTTAATTGAAAAGAATAAACATGTCAGGATTAAAGAAAAATAATAAATTATACAATAGCCTCATCCCATATTCTCATGTATGTTGGTTGCTTTCCATGAATCTACACAACGACTTTGACCTCGTTCACCCATTACAATCACACAATCCCAAACATTTTAGGAAGGGCATATACCGTCTCCCACGATATTGACGAATCCTTCCCAGGAAAGGTATACCATCCCTTAGCCTCGAACTTACGTGAATAATAGTGGTTGCTCTCACAAATAACAATCCCTTACAAGTGTTAGGCAACCATCTCACCCCCCACTGGGATAGATTAACCTCTAACACTCTACGGCAATGCTCGAATGCAATTCAAGTCCATCACAACAACCATACAAGAGATGCAAAAACAACTATTTTCGCAAATTACACGTACGTCAAAAACTCCCAAATTTAAGAAAATATCTTCTCCAATAGAATAATTTAAGAAAATATGGAAGAGATCATCACAAATACTATTTTGTTGTTCAAAACAAAGCACTAGAGTTTGAAAACCAAGAATAAAAGAATATTAAAAAGAAATTCATTTTTCTCAAAAACTAGGGTTTTCAAGTCAAGAGAAGAAATTTCATGGCTATATAATCATAGATTTGTTTAAAACATGGTAATAAGTGCAAAAGCGTCAAGAGATAGGGATTTCATAGCANAATCCATGTGTCCATCTACTGGAGCTTCCCATTGCACCTGCTCTTCGCTTCTGAGTTCTTCATCTAAGCCAAAATCTGAAAAATATGATGTTGTAGGGGGTGAGCAGTAAGTTTTGTAGCAACATCCTCCCAAACTTGAACAAGGTTTAGAAATCATATAAAGTAGTTCGGTCTCTTTTTCTAAAATATCATATTTAACTTGAAGTAAAACAGTGACAGTTTATTTGATCTCAAGTTAACGCAATGAAAATAAGTTAATTGAAAAGAATAAACATGTCAGGATTAAAGAAAAATAATAAATTATACAATAGCCTCATCCCATATTCTCATGTATGTTGGTTGCTTTCCATGAATCTACACAACGACTTTGACCTCGTTCACCCATTACAATCACACAATCCCAAATATTTTAGGAAGGGCATATACCGTCTCCCACGATATTGACGAATCCTTCCCAGGAAAGGTATACCATCCCTTAGCCTCGAACTTACGTGAATAATAGTGGTTGCTCTCACAAATAACAATCCCTTACAAGTGTTAGACAACCATCTCACCCCCCACTGGGATAGATTAACCTCTAACACTCTACGGCAATGCTCGAATGCAATTCAAGTCCATCACAACAACCATACAAGAGATGCAAAAACAACTATTTTCGCAAATTACACGTACGTCAAAAACTCCCAAATTTAAGAAAATATCTTCTCCAATAGAATAATTTAAGAAAATATGGAAGAGATCATCACAAATACTATTTTGTTGTTCAAAACAAAGCACTAGAGTTTGAAAACCAAGAATAAAAGAATATTAAAAAGAAATTCATTTTTCTCAAAAACTAGGGTTTTCAAGTCAAGAGAAGAAATTTCATGGCTATATAATCATAGATTTGTTTAAAACATGGTAATAAGTGCAAAAGCGTCAAGAGATAGGGATTTCATAGCATATATTTAAAATTGAGAGTAAAAACATACATACATATAAATGCCCTAGTCTCAATGTACAAGAATGGAAGAAAACCCCTACCTTGGTGTTCTTGAAAACAAAACTTGGGCTTTGATCTAATCCAATGTGCAAATCCCTTTTGATCTTGTATTTTTTCCTCTCTTTCTTCCTCTCTAAGGTTTCTTAGGGTTAGAAATGTTGAAATGAGGCTAATGGAGGCGTCATTATATATTTATAGGGTGAAAAATGGACCCCAGATGGTGACTTAAAATTTATGGAGCTTATAGAGCGTATCGGTACGGTAAACTCTCTGGACAGTATCGTACCGGTACGCAGTACCGCTATGGTCTATTCAGTTTTGCCTGTTTCCTTTGTTTTTCATTTTCAATCCATTCCAAACCCTTCCAAAACCAATCCAAACTTATACAACATACATTTGGACATCAAACATAGTTGGTACAAGTTCGATTACAAACTTACCTCAAGTAGCGAACAAATGAGGGTACTTCTCTCGCATCTCTAGCTCCGGTTCCCAAGTAGCTTCCTCCACTCCATGGTGTTGCCACAAAACTTTCACCAGTTGAATGAATTTGTTGCGAAGCACCTTATCCTTGGTGTCGAGAATCTTCACCGGATGTTCTTTATATGTTGCTCCATCTTGAATTTCAATATTCTCCAAATCCACGACATGCGTTGCATTTGTTTGACACGTTCTTAACATTGACACATGGAATACGTTATGCACCCCTGACAAACTGAGCTGGTAACTGAATTTGATACGCCACTTTGCCCACAGTTTGGATCACTTCAAATGGTTCGGTATATCTTGGTGCTAATTTTCCATTCTTGTCAAATCTAAACACCCCCTTCTTGGGTGACACCGTGAGGAACACATAGTCCCCTTTTTGGAATTCCAAGGGTTTTCATCTTCTATCCGCATAGCTCTTCTGTCTGCTTTGTGTTGTGCATAATCTTTCTCGGATGAGTTGAATTTTCTCCGTAGTCTCTGGCCCAAACAAGCTACTCTCTCCCGTTTCCAACCAACAAGTTGGGGACCTATATGGTCTTCCATACAGTGCCTCATACGGTGACATGCCAATGCTAGATTGAAAGCTGTTGTTGTATGCGAAGTCTACCAACAACAAATGATTGCTCTAATTTTCCTTGAAGTCTAACACACAAGCTCGTAACATGTCCTCCAAAATTTGTATCACCCTTTCAGATTGGCCATCCATTTGGGGATGAAAGGCGGTGCTAAAGTGTAACTTTATCCCCATAGCTCGTTGTAGACTTTGCCAAAATTGTGCCATGAAACGGGAAACACAATCCGACACGATAGAGAGTGGAACGCCATGTAATCAAACAATCTCACGGATATAAAGTTTGCTCAAGGTCTCTAAAGTGTCAGTGGTCTTCATACTCAAGAAATGCGCTGCTTTGGTGAGTCTATCTACAATGACCTATACGACATTATGCCCTCGTGACGTCCGTGGTAAACCCGACACAAAATCCATGGTAATGTGATCCCAGTTCCACTCTGGGATAGGCAAGGACTGTAATAATCCTCCGGATTTTTGATGCTCAATCTTCACTTGATGACACACCATGCACTTTGCAACGTCCTTGAACACATCTTGTTTCATCCCTTCCCACTAATATTGACGCTTCATGTCCATATACATCTTAGTAATACCCGGATGTATGGAGAATTTTGAACGATGACACTCACCCAACATTTCTTCCTTTACCTGGTCATTGTTTGGTACGCATAGTCTCCCACAAAACTGTAACTCATTATTATGTATTGCCCAGTTCTCAATCATCTCATTCCTCTCAAATCTATCCTGGATAGTTTTCAACTCTGTATCTAATCGTTGCAACTCCACAATATTTTGTAGAAGAATTGGTTGAGCTACGAGATTAAATAAGCACGATCGATCTCCCTGTCTATCCACCCATAAATCAAACTCCTCCAAGGAATCAATCATCTTCCACCTATTAATAGCAAGGACATTGATTTCACCCCGAGACTTTCTACTAAGCGCATCTGCTACTATATTAGCCTTCCTCGGGTGGTAGTTGAGTGTGAACTTATAGTCTTCTAGATATTCAATCCACCTTCTTTGCCAAAGATTCAAGTTTTTCTGTGTGAAGATGTACTTGAGGCTCTGATCAGGCTCTTATGATCAGAAAACACTTGAAACTTTTCTCTATACTAGTAACACATCCATAACTTAAGAGCAAAAATCATAGTTGCAAGCTCTAAGTCATGGGTGGGATAATTTTTCTCATGGATCTTCAATTGTCTCGATCCATAAACAACAACCTTACCTCATTGCATAAGAACACATCCCAAGCCTCGTAACGAAGCATCGGTACACACATTATATCTTTCCCCACTACTCGCGATAATGAGGATAGAAGCTGTTGTCAACCTTTCCTTCAAGGTGCGAAAGACATGTTCACACCCTTGAGTTCATAAGAATTTTTTCCCTTTCTTCGTAAGGCGAGTCATTGGCATAGCTATCTTCGAGAACCCTTCCACAAACCTCCGATAGTAGCTTGCTAATCCCAAGAAACTACGTACTTCAGTCACATTTTTCGGTGGTTCCCATTTCATCATGGCTTCAATCTTTGCGGGGTCAACAGCTACACCGTGTTCCGACACAACATGACCAAGGAATTTCACTTCCTTCATCCAGAACTCGCATTTACTCATCTTGGCATATAGCTTATACTCTCTCAATGTCTGCAGCACAATCGAGAGATGACGTGCATGTTCCTCTTGTGTTCGTGAATAGATTAATATGTCATCAATAAACACGATGACAAATTGATCTAGATATGACCGAAATACCCTGTGCATCAAGTTCATGAAGGCTGCTGGAGCATTAGTCAATCCGAATGACATTATCGTATATTCGAAATGACCATACCGGGTACGAAAAGCTGTCTTAGGAATATCTTCTTCCTTGATCCGCAGTTGATGGTACTCTTTGCGAAGATCAATCTTGGAGTAATACTTGGAACTCCTCAACTGATCGAATAAATCATCAATCCTTGGCAATGGATATTTATTCTTTACTGTCACCCGATTCAACATTCGATAATCTGTGCATAACCGAAGTGTTTCGTCATGCTTATTCACAAAGAGAGCCGGAGCTCCCCAAGGTGAAGTGCTTAAGCGGATAAACCTAGTAGCCAATAGTTGGTCCAACTGTTTCCTTAGCTCCTTCAACTCCAAAGATGTCATCCGATAGGGAGCAATGGATATGGGTTCAGTTCCCAGATATAGATCGATTGTAAACTCAATCTCTCTCGATGGGGGTAACCTAGGTAGTTCATCTGGGAAGACATCCAGAAAATTCAATACTATCAACACCACGTTTGCATGAAATTTATCCCTGTTAAGAGTATTAGGGTAGTATATGTAATTTGTTAATAGTGTTAGGATATTATGTGTAAATAAAAGAGGGTGTGTATGTGTAATTCTTGTTATTAGTAACCTATAAATACAAGTGATGTATGAGGGCTAGGTTAAGTTTTTAACCTCTCTTTCTCTCTAATATTGTGTTATGTTAATTACCTCAACTTAACAATCCCGATCATCACCTATTAAGCTGGCCAAGAAACTCAAACTGCTCCCCACTTTAGCTTTCAAGAATCTATTACCCGTAGTAGGAAATGGATGAGAAGAATTTTGATCATTCAAGAAATTGAAAACTACACCTCCTAGTAATTGAAATGAAATCCGTTTATGAAAACAATCCATTACCACACGGAAGGTAGACAACAAGTTCACCCCAAATATTATGTCATACCCCTTTATGTTTAACGCAAACAAATCTACAATTAACTCTTGCTCCTCAATTCGAAGCACACAACCTCTACACACCCTTCTAGTATTCAATCGTTCACCCGTAGGCATGTCAACACTAGGGCATATTCTAGTTTCTCAAATTTCAATCCCAAATTACGAGCATGTGTTGTGCGTATGAATGAATGAGTAGTACCAGGATCAAATAAAATTCGGGCCCAAGAATTGTAGAGAAGAACAATACCTTCCACAACGGCATTGGAAACATCTTCCTCAGGTTGAGTCAAAGCAAACACTCTCCCTTGATTGACACCGCCGGGTGCTATAGCTCCTAACGGTCTCTGTCGTAGTGGCTTAGGTAGTGGTGGCTTGTTTGCATTTACTTGTCCAGCTGCTTGGTTGGTCTTTGGTGGTAACAATGGGCAGTTATTTCTGAAGTGCTCGACACCTCCACATGCGAAGCATTGACATGGGTCAGTGCTTGTTCGATTTTGAGTAACCCCATCTCTTCGAACTGTCTGAAGTCTCTGTCCGGCCACCTGGTTTGGGCGACAATATGGTGTCGCCCTCTGCACTCTACTACTGCTAGCATCTGTCCATATCGAGCCTCCCCTCGCTAAATTCTGTCGTCGCTGGTTGTCCTCCATGTCTCGCTCCACCAGTGCAGCTCTATTAACTAGATTCCCATAGTCTCGGATCTTGTGGGTCACAAGCTTCTCCCGGATGATAGGCCTCAAGCCCTGTTCAAACCGTTTGGCCCTCCTAGCCTCGGTGGATATGAACTCCATGGCATATCGAGATAGCTCATCAAACTTCCTCTTATACTCGGCTACCGTCATATTGTCTTGTCATAGAGCTAGGAAATCTGCACTCATCTTGTCTCTGACAAATTCAGAAAAGTACTTATCTTGAAATATTTGATCAAATTCCTCCTAGGTAAGAGCATCCGTGTTCCTCCTTCTCTTCACTAAATCCCACCAATTGTCTGCCTCTCCCTTGAACAGATATATAGCCAAGCCAACTCGTAAATCCTCGGCAACTTCCATGCCATCACACATCTTCTTCACCCAGTGGATCCATTTATTCACATCCAAGGGGTTAGAGCTTCCTTGAAAAGTAGGTGGGTGTTGTCGTAGAAATTCTCGAAGAACTACCATCCTTCGATTTTTGTTCCCGTTGCCCGGTACTTGGGCTAATGGATAAACCCCACCGTTGTGGTTGTTTCCATTCTGGTGTTATACTAGAGTGGTCAGCTCCCGTAGGCACTGATATATGCCGTTTATAGCATCAGGAGGTGGTGGTGGTGGATTTGCTTCACCTCCACGCCCACGCCCACGTCTACGTCCACGTCCACATCCACTGTCCATCCTGCACATAAATTCACAATTTAGTTTCCTTGATGTATCAGACATCCTAACTATCACTTTAATCTAAGGTACAAGACGTGTATAAAACTTATATCAACAATCTTATTCAACCTAATCCTACCCCTCTAGTGGTAATCCATAACTTATAGCTCCCATGTAAGACCTAAAGCCTAGGCTTTGATACCAACTTTTGTAACACCCTAAAATCCACCTTGGACGACATTACTATCTAAAAACCATTCACATCATGAGAGCAACTAATATAATCTCTAAGTAAAGAAAATTCCATTCATCATTCATAACATTTACATCCTAATCCAAAAGAATATGCCAAAGTGTGACCATCATATCCAAAAGAATATGATTAACTAAGACAATTACATCCAAGAGAATCAAATTTGAACTTGTAGCGGAATAACAAAAGGTTAAACTGTACATAGTCTCAAAAGGAATTCCCTAGTCTAGTACATAGGGGAGTACAACCCTAAACATCCACTTCAGGATCTACATGCCTATCTAGTGGAGCTTCACATTGTACCTGTTCTTCGCTTCCGAGTTCTTCATCTAAGCCAAAATCTGAAAAATATGATGTTGTAGGGGGTGAGCACTAAGCTCTATAGCAACATCCTTCCAAACTTGAACAAGGTTTAAAAATCATATAAAACAGTTCGGTCTTTTTTTTTTTAAAATATTATATTTAACTTGAAGTAAAACAGTGACAGTTTATTTGATCTCAAGTTAACGCAATGAAAATAAGTTAATTGAAAAGAATAAACATGTCAGGATTAAAGAAAAATAATAAATTATACAATAGCCTCATCCCATATTCTCATGTATGTTGGTTGCTTTCCATGAATCTACACAACGACTTTGACCTCGTTCACCCATTACAATCACACAATCCCAAATATTTTAGGAAGGGCATATACCGTCTCCCACGATATTGACGAATCCTTCCCAGGAAAGGTATACCATCCCTTAGCCTCGAACTTACGTGAATAATAGTGGTTGCTCTCACAAATAACAATCCCTTACAAGTGTTAGACAACCATCTCACCCCCCACTGGGATAGACTAACCTCTAACACTCTACGGCAATGCTCGAATGCAATTCAAGTCCATCACAACAACCATACAAGAGATGCAAAACCAACTATTTTCGCAAATTACACGTATGTCAAAAACTCCCAAATTTAAGAAAATATCTTCTCCAATAGAATAATTTAAGAAAATATGGAAGAGATCATCACAAATACTATTTTGTTGTTCAAAACAAAGCACTAGAGTTTGAAAACCAAGAATAAAAGAATATTAAAAAGAAATTCATTTTTCTCAAAAACTAGGGTTTTCAAGTCAAGAGGAGAAATTTCATGGCTATATAATCATAGATTTGTTTAAAACATAGTAATAAGTGCAAAAGCATCAAGAGATAGGGATTTCATAGCATATACTTATGATTGAGAGTAAAAACATACATACATATAAATGTCCTAGTCTTAATGTACAAGAATGGAAGAAAACCCCTACCTTGGTGTTCTTGAAAAAAAAACTAGGGCTTTAATCCAATCCAATGTACAAATCCCTCTTGATCTTGTGTTTTTTCCTCTCTTTCTTCCTCTCTAAGGTTTCTTAGGGTTAGAAATGTTGAAATGGGGCTAATGGAGACGTCATTATGTATTTATAGGGTGAAAACTGGACCCCAGATGGTGACTTAAAATTTCTGAAACTTACAGAGCGTACCGGTACGGTAAACACTTTGGATAGTATCGTTCTGGTATGGTAACTTCTGGGCGTACCGGTACGGTCTGTTTAGTTTTGCTTGTTTCTTTTGCTTTTCATTTCCAATCCATTCCAAACCCTTTCAAAATCAACCCAAACTTATACAACATATATTTGGACATCAAACATAGTTGGTACACGTTCGATTACAAAAAATTTCATATATTTTCTTGTTACATATTAAAATAAAAGTGTGAGGGTTTGCACTTGTCCATTGAGATACGTGAATGTGTATTGAACCGTTTCTAACTAGTGGATCATGATGCCACATTTTTTCGTTTCTCAAGATTTCAAGTGTCCTATTCCTCTAACTATTATTTCAATTGTGAATTCTCACAGACTCCCTTGTGGTCATTGGATTCCTTCCACAGGTCACCCCCTCAGATCTTGCTTTTTTTTTTTTTTTGGTGTAAACAGTTTAGTGGTGTTTTTCTAATGGTTTTCTTGCTTAGTGTCCATGATTTGTCAAATGTGATCAACATACTAAAGGCACTCTATCATACAGGCATGACAACCACACACAGCTAGTCATTACATAGATATTGGTTCCATTAGGGCAAGTTTGATGAAATTGGTTCATTTTTTTTATTAACTGTTTCATGTTTAACACTTTTTAGTATTCCTTAGGATTCCAATTGTGATGGATTTTTAATTAAGTTTGATAATTTTAGAATTATTATGTTTTCAAATCAGTTGGTGTATGGTTGGACTCCTCTTGCAAGGTAAAATTATAAGCCTTTTAGTCTATTCACTTGGTTTTTTTTGGCACCTGAAGTTAAGAAATAACATTGTGAATTGTTCAATATGACAACTTTTAGTGGATACAGATATATTTCTTCGATAATGAATTGTTGTTATGGTGATCTATTGCATCACTTTTGAGTGTGATATAAAGTTATTTTTTAAACTTTGGAATATAATATGAACCGGTGGTGACATTGGGGTTTTTTGCGTTCATAATTTGGAATTATTTTGGTAGTGTTGAGTGGTTGCCTTTTGAGCTGTTACTTCCATTCAATGAGGTTTTCTGACAGTCTTTTTTTGTGTGTGAATGAAGATTCAATCTAATAGACAATTTTTTGTATTATACAGTGCATTAGCTAGTATTACAATGCACACAACTTCTACATGCAAAATACAAACACTTGGTCTGAAACGTAAAACTCAACTGCATCAAAATCGTACATAGAACTTCTATATCAAATGTAATTACTAACTAAAGCACCCATTAAAAATCCCAGATTCCTAAAGCAATGGCATGTCCAGGAGTACTCCCTTCCACATTGCTTACATAAGCTGACTTACTCCAATAGGTAAATAACATCACCGATGTTAGAATCATAAATATCCACAATATCTTCTCTCGGCATCGATATAAGAAGATCATACCATTCAAAGTACCAACATCCTCCTTTTCGCTACATTTAATAACAAAATACCTACATTTTATTTAATCATATCATTGCAAAAAAAAAAAAATTAAAATACATTATTATTAGAGAAAAATCAAAATTGTATTTGCTCATTTACCACATAATTATTGCATCACAAAAACCTCTTACCAAGATTTCGATCTATCCAAGACGTTTAGATTAGGGGTCCTATGTTTTTTTGTCCTTAATCTCTTACCATCAATGTGTAGATGGTGGCTCATTTCCTTTCTTTCTCCACTTCGTATGCTCTATCTCGTCTTTCTCGGAGTGTTAGCGTTGCAAAACAGGTATGTGTGGAGATGTGATACTCTGTGGGAGAGTAGAAGAAATGCCCATAATGCCCCTCACACGACCCTCACATGTTATTTTCTGTCAGTTTTTTAGATTATTGCTAGGGATAAAATTGGTCAAATGTGTAAAGGTTGAGGACTAAATTTGGAAAATTGTAATTTTAGGAACCAAAGTTTTACGAATGGCAAACCTCAGAGACAAATAGTGCAATTTACCTAATTTAATAATTGAAATCATTCAATCCAAAATTAAGCAATAACTAACATAACAATCCAATTAAATAGATCAAACATCAAACCCCAATTTCAAGTATAACATATACAACTATCCTAGATAAGAGGCTTGACAAATTCTGAATTATATTAACGCAAGCCCTCAACTCATCTGAAATCAATAAAAAGATCAATATGACACCATCTAAATGAATCTATTTGATAGAATCAAACTTCTTTATGTCCTCCTTACCCATCTATTTCCATAAATATTTTTATTGATTCAGCATTATCGAAATGCATTGACTGGGACCCTTAGTTGCAATTTGAAGGTTATGAAATTCTTAAATTTATAGTTTTATTGATTCAGCATTGTCTTTTCCTACAAATTTTTATACTTGAGTTGTGGGACTTTATCAACTTGTGCGTCAAACAGAGTGAAAACGGCTAATCGGTACCCTTAGGTCCAATTTAGAGGTTAATTTTTTTTTTCAAGTTTATAAGTATTTAGTTGGCCGTCAAACTCAGAAACCGAGCGGGTTGATCGCTCCCAAAATCATTAGCCATACAACAAATATGAAGTTATTTCTTTATTTCTACTATCTATTTAGTTCCCAGTGTGATGACTTGTATTTTTTGTACTGTGTTATAGGAATATTGATCTTTTGTTCTTGAGGATCTTGCTGAGTATTTTCGTCCATCAATTGATCATTGGCAGTATTCAAGCATTGTTAAAGGCATAATTAACAGTAGAAAGTTACTTTTGTGATGTATTTGGTGGACGAAAACACTTTTTATATTTAGTGATGATGTATAAATTGGTTTGTACACCACTTGTTAATTAAGTAGTATAAAATGTAGTAAAGTAAAGAGAGAGAAGACTAAATTTATAGTGATTCGGTCAAGGTGACCTGCGTCCACTTGGAATGACAAAGATTGTTGGAATTTTATTAACTCCAATGTAGTGGGAGAGCAGAAGGTTACAAGCTTTGAGAGAGGAGGAGAGAATTATCTTGAATGAGTCTGATGCCCCCTCAAGTGTTGGTGGGGCTTACAATTTATAATGACTCAGTGTAGTAATTGAATAGTTAGTCTGACGGTCATAACGGATTGGAGCCGTTTAATAGTCATAACGGATTGTGGTGACTTTAATGGTAATTAAATAGTTTGGCGATCTCTCCTCTTCTTAACTGGCGAGGAAGTTATGATACTCTTCAAAGGACTTGGTCAAAGGATGAGAGAAAGTTGACTATCTCCGAGCAACGAGGGTGAGGCTCCTGGATGCTCCCTCACTCCAAGGTGGCGAGGAGGCTCTTGGATAACCCTTACTCCAAAGTAGTAGAAGAGGTTCTTGGATAATCCTTATTCCAAGGTGGTAGAAGAGGCTCTTGGATTAATTCTTAGATGACCCTGCGTGCTCCTCTACTGATGTAACTCTTGGAGTTGGGCCCTTGGCCTTGGCCCATCATTTGTCCCTCAATGTCCTGTGTCTAATAAAACTTAGAGAGGAAGACATTCGGTTGAGTTTGAATTTTCGGCTGGCTGGCACAATTGGAAAAACTTCAGGAGGCAAAAACATTTCTTTTTAGGCCTTTTTAGAATTTCAACAGCATCAGTCGCAGCCAAAGACTGTGAGTCTTGTAGAGCTCGTCAAGAACTTCGATTTGATATATAATAAGCCCTGTTTGGAGTCACGAAACAAAAGTTACGGTCGAAACAGCGAGGAAAAAGTTGTGCGCGTGATTTAGGTGAGCGGGCAGCCTCTAGGCGAGCTGGTACTGTTTTGGGCGAACAACAGCTGAATTTTTTTTTAATATATATAAATACGTGTATTTTCAAATTAATAAGCCATGTTTTCAAATTATATTTAATGCACCTTGATTCATTCAAAACAGTCCATCTTCGTTTTGAATTTATTACCACATGCACAAAACTACTGAACTTTGTTTTTGTTACACTATTCAGATATAAAATTAATTTAAAAATAAAACTACTTTCCAAAAAAAAAAACATGAATTAATGTGCATTAAATATAATTTGAAAACAAATCACTTTCTAAAAAAAAAATACGCATGAATTAAGGTGCATTAAAGATAATTTAAATTTAGATATGAGATTTAACAAGAAGTATATATATATATATATATATATATATATATATATATATATATATATATAATATATCTCTTTTAAAAA
>CAUOFW020009824.1:172947-251254 GCA_963454935.2 Ilex paraguariensis
AAGAAGTATATATATATATATATATATATATATATATATATATATATATATATATAATGCATCACTTTTCAAAAATGATACACATGGATCAATGGAGGATAAAATGTTACAAAAAAATTAGTAAAATTCAAATAATGTACTTTGATACAAATAAGTATCAAAATTAAAGACTTAATTACTCAATATTTTTTTTGTGTACTTTTTTAGAATTAAGTCTAATTTGGTGTACTCCCTTCCAATTTCTCCTGGATTGAATTTTGGGAATAAAAAGGCTTTGGATAAATCTTAGGTCCAGTTCTTTTAGATGAAAGATATGGGTTGGGTCAAGGGTTTTAACCCAAACTAATTCCTAGTAGTGACGTTGTTTCACACCACTGGTTTTTCTGTAGCAGGAGCCAATGACTCCTAGCAAGGCACAAAGGTGATGATAATTTTGATAATCATACAGAATATGATGGACATATTGCAAAACCTAAAACTAGATTATGATGAACAACAAAGTTCCCAAGGTTAGGAGCTTGAGAACAAACGCAGAGAAGGAGAGGATGATGGATCGGAGTTTTGCTCCGATACCAATTGATATATAGACGAAAGAGAAATAAAGGAAATAATTAATTCTCACATGTATTTACACTAATCTCCTTAGAGAAACAAATCAATTCATATTTGTAAATATAATTCAAATAATTGGGATTAAATGGAGAAGTGTACTACCCAAATAAAAAATACCTTCTAGCTAAATATCTATTTAAATCTCCTAATGAGATAATTATTAATTCTAATAAATAATACAAATAAATATTTGGTGGACGAAACACTTTTTATATTTAGTGATGACTTTTGTTTCTAACAAAATGCCCACTTTCATCTACGAATTGAATTTTCCTCTGTAGGTTTACCTTTATGCTCCGTTTGGTAGAAAAAATAAAAAATAGAATGAATACACTTTCTATCTTCTAAGGAAGGAAAATAGAAATGATATACTTTCATTCCTTTGTATTTGATTTGCAGGATGAAAAATAAAAATGATTAATTTTTTTTTTTGTGCTTGGTAAGATGGAAAAAATATTTTTTTTAATTTTTAATTTTTTAAAATTTTATTTCAATTTTTTTTTTTAAAAAGTATAAATACATATTTTATCATTGTTTTTTTATCTACTTTCATTCCAATTTTAGAGGGATTGATTTTGGTGAATTAGAAAGAAAGTTCATCCATCCATCATATTTTTCATCCTTACTAAACATGATATTTTATTTATTCCTCCAACTTTTCATCCTTCTATTTTTCTATTGTACTAAACGGAGAGTGACAATATTTTTTTTCCTCAGCGTAGGTATCCTCTTAGTAATGCTAGAATATCGTTGCTGAAAAATGTAGGATTAATGACCAATATTCAATGTTCATTACAAAAGGTGTTTAGCAACGACTCAGTGATGACATTTGTCGTCACTAGAAATCTTTTGTGATGAAAAACAAATTATTAGTGACAAAGTGTAGGATCTCTAAAAACCTCAATTTTGAAGTGAGGATTATGAATTTTTTAAGGTTTTAATTTTTTAGTTTTCTGTAAAACTCCCCAACCAGATCACGAATCAAGACACTACCTTTTCCTATAGTTCTATGTCAGAGTTATGAGTCCCCTCCTTTTTTTGCATCAAACAGAGCAGAAATGGGTTGATCGGGACCCTTTGGTGCAATTTGCAACTTACAAAATTTTTCCCTTTTTAAGTTTCTAATTTTTTGTTAAACAATCAATACGTACCATGGCACATTCCATATATAGTCGTAGATTTTATTTTGTTTGTTTTTAAATCATTGATTGTAAAAATATTACACTAATTTTCTTGGAACAAATTATGAAAAGTAGGATTTAATTGTCCTAATATATTCCATGAATTTTCTTTTTTGGGGTAAAATAAGTAAGACTTCTTGATAATTTTTACTTTTCACTTAGAAGAAAAATTGTCCCTGATAGTGCAAATTAAAGTGGGTAAGCAGAAGGTTGAAACTATGTTTGGTACATTGTATCTGAGCTCCTCAGCTCGTGAGGATGGTGATTGATAGTTTTGTTTTAGGGATTGAGGAGAATTACACAGTGAAAATAAAGTGGTTTGTCAGCTCGGGAGCTCGGCTAATCCACTTTTCAATTGAGACTCTTGCTTCTTTTTGTTTCAATAATGGGGGATGAATTTCACAGTCTGCCTCTCATGCCACTCGGATCTCTCCTCCATTATTGGAGGCATTATATAGTATTTATTGAGTTGTTCCTTGATTTGTGGGATCTCTGCCGAGATCCTAGCCTTTCATCGGTGGATTACTCCTTGAGTTTTGGAGAGTATCTTGGGTGGTTGAAGGTTTTGCACCTTGGATACGGCTCTTGGCCGCTTATAGGGTTCCAGGTAACATCCAGCTGTTCTCTTATCATTTTCGTTATTGTCTCGTTTGGGGGAGCTCTGGCTCTGATCCTCTGAGCTCTACGTGTATTGATCAACAGTTGCCCCCCAGCTCTTGATCAAGCTGGCTTGGGCAAGGGCTAAGCTAAAACCTAACTAAGGCAAATCTCCACACGCGGACCTTGATTTGTGCGCGAACAGGTTTTGACGGTTACCAGTAATCACGTTATTCCTCATTTCCCGCGCTCATTGCCCACTTTGAAACCCCTTACACCGTTAACTTTAAATGCCCCTGGATCAACAGTTCCCTTTTCAAATTCTCTCTAGCTCTTCTTTTTCACTTCCTTGCGATTTCATCTTCCCCAATTTGCTGTCGTTCTTAGGGTTTCACAGAAAGTCGATTTCCAATGAATCAGCTTGTGGCTTCAACGAAGTTCGCTTCTCGCCTTCAATTCGAGCTTTGGCCCACTGTTCATCCTCACTTAGGTACGCTTCTTCTCATTGATTCATCTCCTCGTTCTGGATCCCTCAAACCTGAGGTGGTTTCTGTATTTTTGGACTTTTCAATTCTATTATTTTAGGAACTGAGGTCGATCTCTGTCTCGTATCCCCTTCTTCTTAGATCCTTATTCAACTGCTAGGTTTTTCATTTTCGGCAGTTGCTGTGTTGCCCCCCAGACTCTTAGAAAGTGTTTTGCAAATATTCCTCCCTTTTATCGTACTTTTAAACTCCATTTTTCTTGCCCAACCATGTCTGCTTCTTTTGGAGCTACCCTCTCCTCGGTCTCCCTCCTAGGGAAGAGGTCTGCTGAGGAAAACATCGACTTAGGCGATGTGGGTGAGGAAATTGACAGTTTCCCTAGCATTGACTCTGTCGACGCAAAGGCAAATACTGAGGAACCTCCCTCAACGTCTTCTCCTGTGCCCATAAATCCTAACAAAGGTAAAAATAAGGTGAGTGGCGTGGGGATCTTATCCGAGGGCGTTAGGGCTGCTTTCAGAAACACATAGCTCATGGGCCCTAGCGAAGTCACCCCTTCTCTTATGAAGGTTCTTAGTGCTCACTTTCGTTTTCCTCCAGGGGTCCAGTACTGGTGTCCAGACAAGTTCACCCCATTTGTTTCCTTGGTTCACAAAAAGGTTTGCTTCTTTGTATCTGCCTTTGATAATGGTTTGCGCTTTCCCTTACACCCCTTCATCAAGAATATTCTACAACATTTCAATGTTTGCCCTGCCCAGCTCTCTCCTAACTTCTGGCGTGTGCTGGTGCATCTCCTTGTCTTCTTTAAGAGTCATAAACTTGGGGTTCCTACTGTTTCTTTACTCATGGAACTTTTCAATGTTAAGCATACTTCCTCTGAGGGTTTTTTGTATATCTCCAAACGAACAAAGGCCAAACATATTATCTCTGACCTCACAAGCTCCCACAAGGGCTGGAAGAAATTTTTCTTCTACGTGGGGGGCAAACAGTGGAAGTACAATCCAGTAGATAAGATAGATACTCTTCCAATCCCTAGAGCCTGATCTGCCCTTGATAACCTGGGTAAATCCTTGCTCAAGCTAACTTAGGTTGGATTTGGTGACCCTTAATGACTTTAGCTCTGTTTTAATCGTTTCTCAGGTGTTCGACTTGAGCTCAGTGCTGAGGATGAACGGGTGCTACTGAAATTGGAGAAATGTGACTCAGAGAAATATTCTGAGCTCATCAACATGGGTGGTCGTTTCCAAAGCTCTTTCGACCTCATAAGAGGAAGGGGAGGTCTGACCTCGCCCAAGAGCATCTGTAGAGAAAGAAGAGCATCCTATAGTAGAGAAAAGCGAAGGTTCCTTCTTTGACAATGTCGAACTTGTCGCTGGGGTCATTTCTTCTATTCTCCTTCATTCTAACGTTCTAAAGGTCTCTTCCATGTCTCTTGAGGCGTCTATAAGCTCGACTTTTCAAGGAGTAGCTGTTGTAAGTCCCTGTAATTTTGTGTTCTCATTAATTCTTATGCTACAACTTAATGATAACCATCTCTTACTTTCCTTTCTATCTTCAGTCGGCTATCCATATAAAGAGCTTGATAGTAGGGTCCGAGCTTCGGAGAAATCTATCAAAGCTATGAAGGCATATGAGATTAAGGTTGCCGAGTTATCCTTTGACAATGATGACCTCCGAGCCCAGGTGTAGGACCTTAAAAAGAAGATGGAGGGGCAAGCTTGTTCCTTCAAGGGCTTACAGGCTGCAAAGGATAAGGCTGAGGAAGGAGAGAAGGAAGCCAGGGATGAGCTGAGAATGGTCAGGGAAGAGCTAAAACTTAAAACTGATGTCTGGGTTAAAGCCAGCCAGGAAGCCTTTGCTGCTCAGAGCTCCCTGGAGGGCTTGAGAAAGGAGTACATCACTCTGTCCGAAGCGATTGACACCCTTTGCAATGAGCTTGAAGAGCTAAGAGCTGCCACATTTAAGAAAGATGAAACTATTGCTAAGCTGAGGGATGACATTACCACCAAGTGGGCTTCTGGGTGGCTTGCTTTTCAAGACAAAGCTGAAAAGACTTATCCCGAACTAAACTTCAACTTTGACGTCCCTACGGAGGAAGAGATTGAGGCAGCTGACTCTGAGATTTGCGTCATGCCCTCTCTTTCTCCTCACACTACTTTGGTCGCCCAGGAGGTGGCCCCCTTCTCTGCTGATCTTGTCTCTCAAGCTCTTGCCCTGAATTTGCCATTGGCTAAAATCGAGGTCACTACTTCAGGGATTACAGTTACGTTGACTAGCAAGCTTCCTACCCCTTCTTTCCTAGAGACTTCGACTGCTGGTTTGCCAGATATTTCACTTGATGAGCTTTCAAGATCGACAACTGAGCTTCCAAGCCTTCTTCTTGTTCCTGCTGTTGGGGCTTCAGCTACTGAACTGTAGAACCCTTTACTCACTTCATCTTCAGAAAATTAGGATATATATTTTTTGTAACTATAAGTCTAAACTGTAATTTCTGTAACTTCTATTTGTAACTCTGAGTTTTACATTTTGAATTGTAACTTCTGTTTTGAAATGCGCATTTGACTCTTAGTTTTTGTTTTTGTTTTTTTATGTTACTTCTGCCCCCTTGCTTCAAGGGGTCATTTAGACCTCCTTGAAGCAGAAGAGTTTAGATCTGTAAAGCTATTGAAATTTGCAGAGATCTTCTCCTAATCTAGCCTTGGCTTTTCAAATTTGCTCAATTATAGATTTGGAGTCAGCTTACAGTTTTGCTCTTCTCATGGGTTTTCAGGAGTTGCAAATGCTTAAGGTGAATGAGGAGTGCCAAGGAAATATTGAGGCTACTGTCTTTGGCGCTAAACTATCTTTCAAACTGTCTTCTTAATGAGGAAACCCAAAGGTCCGCCGATTTAGGGTTTCGCGTGTATCTTAATTCAATTAAAGGCTTGGTGTCTTTACGGATTTGCTATAATTTCTTTGAACTTCCTTTCATTCTTGGAATCTTTTCCTGCATCCTGAAAGTTCTACGTTCTTTGCTTCATCTTCTCTTCTTTCTTCTTTGAGGGTTTTATGGCTGCTCCTGTTTCGCCTTTGTTCAAGGAACGAAGTTCCTTTGGGATTGAATGGACATGACATTCTCGCTATTTAGTTCCTTCTACCATTTCATCTTTAGATTTGGAGGGGATAAAGAGGAGGTTTTTTCTTGACTTGGTGTTGTCTCTTCAGGCTCCATCCTCTGATGAGCCCTGCAATTATCTTCCCCCTAGGGAGACTTGCTTCTTTGAGGGAGCTTTGAAGATGGGCCTGTGTCTTCCCATTCACCCCTCTGTTGGGTATATTTTAGCTTACTACAGCTTGTGTCCTTCTCGCCTTTCTCCAAATGGTTGGGCTACCATGATTAGTTTTTTCCTCTTTTGGCGCCTGTGGGCCAATGATGGGTTTTCCACTGTAGCTAAGTTTCTCTACTTTTTTGACCTTGAAGAGGATGAGGTCCCAAGCTTCATTTGCTTTGAGTGGAGACACTTTAAATTGCTACGTCTGGTACTTGACCTCCCTTCCCCTCCTGAGGGAGGGGCTCAACGTTTCTTCTTTGTTTCTAGGGACTCTTGGAGGTTCATTGAGCTGCATTATAGAGAGTACAGAGTTCCTCGGTCTTGGAAGAGCTATTCTTACAGAGGTTAGAGTCTCGATTACCTTTACTGGCTAAGTCCAATGATGGCGTGCCCTTATCAAAAAATTTGTTCTGTTTTGTAGGTGCCCCTGACCTGGACCTAGTAGAGGTGATGAGGGTCGAACAGATAATCAATGCTGAGCCTATGTCTTTTCTTGAGATAATGACGTCAGACAACCTCTTTTTGTTCAGCACTGCAAGAGTTGCAATGGATTTTGTTTCTTATCCGGACTCTGATTTCTCCCCTTTAGATAACTCTTCTTCTTCGTCATCTTCGCTGGGGGCTATTCTCTTTTCTTCAGCTGGGCAGAAGCTTATGAATCTGCTTTCAGAGGTAGGGAAAGAGAGAGATGAGCTGAAGGAAGAAAACACCCGTCTAAGGGAGGAGGTGGCTGAGCTCAAAAAATGCCTTTGGGGGGATTAAAAAATTTTCTTGTATTTCTCTTATTTCCTCCATTTGTATTGTTACATAGATTTTGAATCTTTTCTTTGCTTGATGGCTAAGTTCTCTTTCATCGATTGCTATACTGGTGATTTTGATTTAAATCTCTTCGCATGCTTACGATCTGGGAACTTGTCTTAAACCTTTTGAGCAAAAGAGCTTATCTTTAATTTATGAGCTGAAGAGCTCATCTTTAATCTATGAGCTAGAGAGCTCATCTTTAATTTATGAGCTGGAGAGCTNAGGGGATAAAGAGGAGGTTTTTTCTTGACTTGGTGTTGTCTCTTCAGGCTCCATCCTCTGATGAGCCCTGCAATTATCTTCCCCCTAGGGAGACTTGCTTCTTTGAGGGAGCTTTGAAGATGGGCCTGTGTCTTCCCATTCACCCCTCTGTTGGGTATATTTTAGCTTACTACAGCTTGTGTCCTTCTCGCCTTTCTCCAAATGGTTGGGCTACCATGATTAGTTTTTTCCTCTTTTGGCGCCTGTGGGCCAATGATGGGTTTTCCACTGTAGCTAAGTTTCTCTACTTTTTTGACCTTGAAGAGGATGAGGTCCCAAGCTTCATTTGCTTTGAGTGGAGACACTTTAAATTGCTACGTCTGGTACTTGACCTCCCTTCCCCTCCTGAGGGAGGGGCTCAACGTTTCTTCTTTGTTTCTAGGGACTCTTGGAGGTTCATTGAGCTGCATTATAGAGAGTACAGAGTTCCTCGGTCTTGGAAGAGCTATTCTTACAGAGGTTAGAGTCTCGATTACCTTTACTGGCTAAGTCCAATGATGGCGTGCCCTTATCAAAAAATTTGTTCTGTTTTGTAGGTGCCCCTGACCTGGACCTAGTAGAGGTGATGAGGGTCGAACAGATAATCAATGCTGAGCCTATGTCTTTTCTTGAGATAATGACGTCAGACAACCTCTTTTTGTTCAGCACTGCAAGAGTTGCAATGGATTTTGTTTCTTATCCGGACTCTGATTTCTCCCCTTTAGATAACTCTTCTTCTTCGTCATCTTCGCTGGGGGCTATTCTCTTTTCTTCAGCTGGGCAGAAGCTTATGAATCTGCTTTCAGAGGTAGGGAAAGAGAGAGATGAGCTGAAGGAAGAAAACACCCGTCTAAGGGAGGAGGTGGCTGAGCTCAAAAAATGCCTTTGGGGGGATTAAAAAATTTTCTTGTATTTCTCTTATTTCCTCCATTTGTATTGTTACATAGATTTTGAATCTTTTCTTTGCTTGATGGCTAAGTTCTCTTTCATCGATTGCTATACTGGTGATTTTGATTTAAATCTCTTCGCATGCTTACGATCTGGGAACTTGTCTTAAACCTTTTGAGCAAAAGAGCTTATCTTTAATTTATGAGCTGAAGAGCTCATCTTTAATCTATGAGCTAGAGAGCTCATCTTTAATTTATGAGCTGGAGAGCTCATCTTTAATTTATGAGCTGAAGAGTTCATCTGTAATTTATGAGCCGAACATCTTTAATCTATAAGTAGCAGAGCTCATCTTTAGTTTTTTTTAGCTATTTCAAAGATTTACACAAGAATGAATCAAAACTTGTTATTTTATTGAAAATATCCATATTACAGGAGGAGCTTACTAAAAGAATTTCTTAAGGTGCTCTATATTCCATGAATGAGGCAGGACTTTTCCTTCCTTGGTTTGCAATTCATAGTTTTCACGTCTGATTACCCTTGTTATGATGTAAGGGCTTTCCTAGTTAGGACCCAACTTTCCATGGGAGGGGTCCTTTCTTGCAAGTAGAAGTTTTCTGAGCATTAAATCCCCTGTCCTGAAACTTCTGTGCCTTACTTTTCTGTTAAAATACCTAGTTGTTTTTCTTTGGTAGCCCTCTATGCGTTGCTGAGCTTTATCCCTTTTTTCATCCAGAAGATCAAGATTAAGTAGAAGTGACTCATCATTATGCTCTGGTTCTGCAAACTCGACCCTAGGAGATGGGAGCCCAATTTCAACAGGGGTTACAGTTTCTGTCCCGAAAGCCAACGCAAACGGTGTTTCTTATGTTGCTGTCCGGACTGTAGTTCTGTAAGCCTATAATACCTCGGGGAGCTGCTCCACCTACTTCCTTTTCAAAGCCTCTAGCTTAGTCTTCAAGGCTACCTTTATGGTTCGAATGGTGATTTCTGCTTGCCCGTTGGATTATGGATGAGCAGAAGCCGAAAAGTAGTTTTTTATCCCAAACTCAGCACAAAACCTCTTGAATTTTGGATTATCAAACTGTCTTCCATTGTCAAAAATGATTGCTCTAGGGATTCCGAAGCTGTAGACTATGGATTTTCAGGTGAAATTCTGCACTTTATGCTCTGTAATTGTTGCCAAGGGCTCCACTTTCGCCCATTTGGTGAAGTAATCCACACTAAAAATGGCAAACTTGCATTGTCCCACACTTACAGGGAGGGGCCCTAGAATATTTAAGCCCCACTGCTGGAATGGCCAAGGGCTTATTACCATTGTTAGAAGCTCTGGTGGGCAATGGGGGATATTGGCATATAATTGACAGACTCTACATTTCTTAACCACTTCTGTGGCATCTTTGAGCATTGGTGGGCCAGTAGTATCCTTGCCTTAAAAATTTTTCTGCCAAAGCCCGAGCTCTAATATGATTGCCACATACTCCCTCATGAATTTCTCTAAGTACATAGTTTACGTCCTCGTATCCCATATATTTTAGGAGAGGTGTTGTAAAACCTCGCTTATAGAGACTACCTTGTAAGATGGAGAATTTGACTGACCTCACCCTTAGTTTTGTCGCCTCCTTAAGGTCTGGTGGAAGGGTTCCATTCTGCAGGTAGTTTCGGATAGGGTTCATCCAACTCGTTAAATTCTGGACTGGGAGCACTTCTTCCTAAATTCCTACTGATGGACTTGCTTAGTGTTCTACTGGGATTAACCTGTCCAAGTTCTCTTGAGAAGCGGTTGCTAACCTGGCTAGTGCATCTGCTTATGAATTTTTTTGACTTGGGGACGTGTTTGAATTTGACTTGCACAAATTTCTTGATTAGCTCCAGCAACCTTCTAAGATATAGAATCATTTTTTTGCCTTTGGCCTCGTAAGATCCGTCAATCTGATTTATCACAAGCTACGAGTCACTGTAAACCTCAAGTTGTTCTGCTTCCATTGAGTGTGTAAAGCTGAGCCTTGCTATAACGGCCTCGTACTCTGCTTCATTGTTAGAAGCTTTAAACCCGAACCTAAGAGCGTATTCGATGTCTATCTCATCGGGGGAGGTGAGCATCAAGCCAGCTCAGCTGTCTTAAGCGTTGGCAGCCCTATCTACTAAGAGCCTCCATGTAGGGAGGTCAGGAATCAGTTGTACCGTTTCCATGGGTTGGTTTGCAACGAATTCTACTATAAAATCCACTAAGACCTGCCCCTTGATGGCTGGTCTTGGTTTATATCTGATATCAAACTCACTGAGCTCGATAGCCCATTTTACCAACCTTCCCGAAGACTCTAGCTTATGCAGCACTTGCTTCATTAGCTGATCTGTTGGTACTTCGATGGTATGAACTTGGAAGTACGATCTGAGCCTTCTAGCAGTTGTGACTAAGGCCAAGACAAGCTTTTCCATCTTTGGTTATCTCTCTTCAGACCCCCTTAGAGCTCTGCTGCAATAGTAAACTGGTTGTTGAGCTCTGTCTTGTTCCCTTACTAGTGTTGCACTAGTTGAGAAGTCTGAAACAGCTAAGTAAAGGGTAAGTACTTCCCCTTCCAAGGGGCTAACCAGGATTGAGGGAGTACTTAGATAGTCCTTCAAGGCCCTGAATGCTTCCTCGCATCGGGTATCCCATTGAAATGCCTTCTTTAAGACTTGAAAAAATGGTTAGCATTTGTCGTTTGATCTGGATACAAAATGGCTTAGGGTTGCTATTCTTCCTGTTAAACGCTAAATTTCTCTGGTGTAGGAAGGCAGCTTCATATCCATTACCGCTTTAATTTTAACTGGATTAGCTTCAATCCCCCTGTTATTGACTATGAAACCAAGGAATTTTTCCGCAGACACTCCGGAAGCACATTTGGCAGGGTTGAACTTCATTTTGTACTCCTTGAGGACCCAAAAGGACTCTGCTAAGTTCTTTACATGGAGCTCTACCTTTAATGATTTTA
This sequence comes from Ilex paraguariensis, assembly GCA_963454935.2. Taxonomy (NCBI): domain Eukaryota; kingdom Viridiplantae; phylum Streptophyta; class Magnoliopsida; order Aquifoliales; family Aquifoliaceae; genus Ilex; species Ilex paraguariensis. The sequence goes on from CAUOFW020009824.1 coordinate 184,035, forward strand.
CCAGCATATTATTAATGTACACTTCCATTGTCGTCCCAATCTATTTTTGAAACATTCGATTTACCAAGCGTTGGTAAGTGGCTCTTGCATTTTTAGTCAAAAAGGTAATACTTATAGCAGTATGTTCCTTACTCTGTCACAAAATAGGTCTTCTCTTGGTCGTTGGGATCCATTCTGATCTGATTGTAACCAGAAAAGACATCCATGAAGCTCAGGAGCTCGTGCCCTGCGGTGGCGTTTACGATTAAGTCTATCCGAGGTAAAGGAGAGTTATCCTTGGGGCATACACGGTTGAGGTCGGTAAATTCAATAAAAAGACGCCATTTACTGTTAGTCTTCTTGACAAGGACCACGTTAGCTAATCAGGTGGGATAATCTACTTCTCTGATGGCTTTGGCATGCAGAAGCTTGCTTACTTCTTCATTAATGGCCTTCTGCCACTCGGGGGCGAAGCTTCTTCTCTTCTGTTTAATAGGTTTACTTGTGGGGTTCACACTAAGCTTGTGTAAGATGACTAAAGGGTCGATTCCCGTCATATCTTCCTGCTTCCAAGTGAACACTTCGACATTCTCCTTTAGGAATTGGATAAGGAGGTCTTTGATTTCCCTGCTCAGCTTAGACCCTACGTAGACAATATATTTTGGTTCTCTGTCAAGCTGGACTGGTTCGAACTCTTTCGACGGTGTTGGTCTGGTGTCCAGCTCGTCCCTCATGTCGAGCTCGCCCAGTTGAATATTTTTGACCTCCTTCCTTTTGACAGACATCATGTAGCACTCTCGTGCCACACGTTGGTCTCCTCAGACAGTACCAACCCCATTTTTCGTAGGGAACTTCATAACCAGGTGGTAAGCTGAAGGTATAACCCTCATTGCGTTGAGGGAAGGTCTCTCAAGCAATATGTTATACACCAAAGGGGCGTCAACTACCAAAAATTTTACAAATGTGGAGGTCTGACAAGGAGGATCCCCAATTGTGAGCACGAGCTGTATCGACCTAAGCAGTAGTACCCTTTCTCCTAAGAATCCCAACAGGTGGGTGGTTACTGGCTCGAGCCTTTCTCTGTCTATCTTCATCTTATTAAATGCTAGTGCAAAGATGATGTCTGCATAGCTCCCATTGTCAATCAGATTTTGATGAACAGTTCTGTTGGCAACAACCGCTTTTACTACTAAGGGATCATCATGGGGATGTTGGCAGCCTTCTAGATCTGAGTCTAAACGAGTGATAGGTATGTGAAGACGCGGAGTCATGGATACAGTATGCACTTCCAGCGTTTCATCAGTTCTGATTCTACGCAAGTGAGCTTTCCTAGCTGAGTTGGATTCCCCTCCTCCTACAAACCCTCTTGATATTACTCTGATTTCCCCTAGGGGTTGGTGATGCTGCACGGGGGCTTGCTGCTAAGGTACTGGGGGTGGTGGAGCTCTGTTCTGAGTATCATGGGCAATAAAACGGTGCAACTGTCCCCTTTGGATCAAGAACTCAATCTCATTCTTTATTTGGATGCAATCATCAGTATGGTGACTGTGGTCTCTCTGGTACTCGCAAATACTTCGTGGGATCCTTTTTGGCTGGATCTGCCTTCATTCGAGGAGGCCATCTTAAGAACTTTTCATTTTGCACCTCATACAGGATCTGGGACACTGTGGCAGTGAGTGGGGTATATTGTTGAGGTGCATACCTCTGTTATAACTCAGGTTGTGGGGGCCCTAGACGATCTCTGACGTTTCCCCTCCTTTTTGGGGAACATTCTCTATCTCTCCTAGGAGATCTGTCTCTTTTTGAAGACTTGTTTCTTTCTCTTTCTTTCTTGGGACTTCGATCCCTTTTCTTTTTCTCCTTCTCCTCACCTTTCTACGAAGTCGAGCTCCCTAGCTTTGAAAGGAGGGCTTCCTTGCCATTGATATACTTTTCTGCTTTAGCCAATACCTCGATCATGCTTGCTTGAGGATTCTTGGATATAGAGAACATCAAATCTTTTGGCTGTACTCCCAATCCTGCTATGAAAGCAGTAATTGTGAACTTTTCGTTTGGGACATCTACCGTTTGGGATTCCGAGTTATATCTTTAAACAGAGGACCTTAGGTTCTCCTGAGGTCCTTGCTTCACATTCAACAAATGGTAGCTTGGCTTTCAGTATGTCCGAGCTCCAATGAAGTGAGATACGAAGGATATCGAGGCCGGGGGAAGTCAGTTAAACCATGCTAAGGTTGACCCTTTCAAGGTTATGGCAAAGGTGCGACAATGGACATGATCTTGATATCCATGCAGCTCCGTCTAATTTATATAGGTGTTCAGGTGGTCCATGGGGTCTCTGGTTCCATCAAAAGCTTCTACCTGTGGTATTCTGAATTTAAGCGAGAGGGGGAAATGCAATACCTCGGGAGTAAACAGGGATTCAGTTTGTTGTACTAAGGCATCCATGGTTACTGGGGTGTTACCCCTCACGGCCTCCTTCATGTAGTTGAGCCCCTGTTGAATATCTTTGAAGCGCTACTCCCAATATTGGTCTTTTTGCTCCTGCTGGACTAGGCGTAGGTTATTCTTCTCAATCTCATTAGTTCTACTTTGCACCTCTTCATTGTCTCCGTTCCTCAGAGGGGGTTGGGTAGCCTGGCTATTTTCTCCTCATTCGTCGACTTCCCGGAATGAGTCGAGAGGTTGCTGTTCCCTGTGAGGGGGATCATTTTGACCTCCTTGAGTTGGTTGTTTCTCCCGTGGTCATTGTAAAAGCTTCAAGAGTTCTTCATTTTGCTTTAATAGGCGTTGGTTGACCAAGCAGAGGGCCTCCGNGGCAGTGAGTGGGGTATATTGTTGAGGTGCATACCTCTGTTATAACTCAGGTTGTGGGGGCCCTAGACGATCTCTGACGTTTCCCCTCCTTTTTGGGGAACATTCTCTATCTCTCCTAGGAGATCTGTCTCTTTTTGAAGACTTGTTTCTTTCTCTTTCTTTCTTGGGACTTCGATCCCTTTTCTTTTTCTCCTTCTCCTCACCTTTCTACGAAGTCGAGCTCCCTAGCTTTGAAAGGAGGGCTTCCTTGCCATTGATATACTTTTCTGCTTTAGCCAATACCTCGATCATGCTTGCTTGAGGATTCTTGGATATAGAGAACATCAAATCTTTTGGCTGTACTCCCAATCCTGCTATGAAAGCAGTAATTGTGAACTTTTCGTTTGGGACATCTACCGTTTGGGATTCCGAGTTATATCTTTAAACAGAGGACCTTAGGTTCTCCTGAGGTCCTTGCTTCACATTCAACAAATGGTAGCTTGGCTTTCAGTATGTCCGAGCTCCAATGAAGTGAGATACGAAGGATATCGAGGCCGGGGGAAGTCAGTTAAACCATGCTAAGGTTGACCCTTTCAAGGTTATGGCAAAGGTGCGACAATGGACATGATCTTGATATCCATGCAGCTCCGTCTAATTTATATAGGTGTTCAGGTGGTCCATGGGGTCTCTGGTTCCATCAAAAGCTTCTACCTGTGGTATTCTGAATTTAAGCGAGAGGGGGAAATGCAATACCTCGGGAGTAAACAGGGATTCAGTTTGTTGTACTAAGGCATCCATGGTTACTGGGGTGTTACCCCTCACGGCCTCCTTCATGTAGTTGAGCCCCTGTTGAATATCTTTGAAGCGCTACTCCCAATATTGGTCTTTTTGCTCCTGCTGGACTAGGCGTAGGTTATTCTTCTCAATCTCATTAGTTCTACTTTGCACCTCTTCATTGTCTCCGTTCCTCAGAGGGGGTTGGGTAGCCTGGCTATTTTCTCCTCATTCGTCGACTTCCCGGAATGAGTCGAGAGGTTGCTGTTCCCTGTGAGGGGGATCATTTTGACCTCCTTGAGTTGGTTGTTTCTCCCGTGGTCATTGTAAAAGCTTCAAGAGTTCTTCATTTTGCTTTAATAGGCGTTGGTTGACCAAGCAGAGGGCCTCCGACTCGTTGTTTGTGGGAGGATCCACCATAGAAGGATTGACATCGACGGTTGGAAAGAAATCTTGGGGATCTTCGTGATGTCTACCTGTGTTCTCCCGCTGGTTCTTCATTTGCGGGGGATTCATTTGGCTTCTACTCATGTTTCGGGTCGAGACCATCAGTTACCGAAGGATCAATATACTTGTGATGAGAACAATTGTTCCCATAGACGGCGTCAAACTGATTGTGCAAATTAACGTGGACGAGCAAAATGTTGAAACTATGCTTGACACATTGTGTCTGAGCTCCTTGGCTCGTGAGGATGGTGATTGATAGTTTTTTTTTAGGGATTGAGAGAAATTACACGGTGAAAATATAGTGGTTCACCAGCTCTAGAGCTCAGATAATCCACTCTTCAATGGAGACTCTTGCTCCTTTTTGTTTCAATAATGAGGGATGAATTTCACAATCTGCCTCTCATGCCACTAGGGTCTCTCCTCCATTATTGAAGGTATTATACAGTATTTATGGAGCTGTTCCTTGATCTGTAGGATCTCTGTCGAGATCCTAGCCTTTCATCCGTGGATTACTCCTTGATTTTTGGAGAGTATCTTGGTTGGTTGAAGGTTTTACACCTTGGATATGGCTCTTGGTTGCTTATAGGGTTCCAACTAACATCCAGTTGTTCTCTTATTATTTTTGTTATTGTCTCGTTTGGAGGGAGCTCTGGCTCCGATCCTCTGAACTCTGCATGTCTTGCCTAACTTCTTTATCTGACATTCGTGCCTGAGCTTATACTTTAAAAATTATTCTACGTATCAACAGTCCCAATCATGCATTGTTTGAACTTAAAACCAGCAAGCAAATTTTGGATGAACTAAGTTAACCGATTTGACAACTCAAACTCATGACGTGTGAATTTATTTATTGCCCTTATTTAACAACTGAAGTGATCCTTTAACTAGTATTGGGCTGGTTACCAAATTGGTTCATATTTTATTTTCCAAACTAGAATTCCATAGCTAGCTTACCTTTCCACTTATTATCTTTTAAAAAGAATTTAATGTCTACCAAACTTGTTTCCACTAATAACAGGCGTAAAAAAGATTACACCTTTTTTTTTTCAAATAATTCTCAAGGTAAATAATTTAATTAAACTAGCACCATGACTTAATTTGTTGACTTAATCTATATGTTTTTTAGTGCGTACCAAAATGATGTATTAAAAGCCAACTACAGTGTACAATGACCGAGTCATAAAGAAAATAACTAATCTACTTTTATTATGTTTGATTTTGGGTTGGGTCATCCACCCGAAATGGGGCACTCATGGCTGGTCGATCCAATTACAGATGCCCAATGGATATGTGTCACATTTTCTATCCTTTAGGGTGTGTCTTTACTAAAAGAGGTCTATGTAAAAATTAAAAGAAAACGTTCCTTAAAAAAATTTCTTTTCATAAAACATTTTGGTTGTCTATATAAATCCAATATCTTTCAATGTAAGACACTTGAGAAAATTCTCTTAAAATTAAAATTTATTTACACTGTTTCTCCCCCCTTAGACATAGATGCATAACGTTCAAAAAGACTTGTATTTTAGAAAGTTAGTGTTAATTCCTCATGTATACACCACCATATTGTTCAAGTAATTAAATAAAAATATTGATTTCAGATTCTAAATAACATAAAATATTCTCCAAGTTTTCTAGATCGTAATATGTATATGATTTCCAACATCCTGAAAAAACAATGGGGGATGGAAGAGCCAAAATCAGCAAACATAAGTCATTGTGTTTATGGTTAATCAGGATAGAATTTAATCTTTAATAAGAAAATGTTGGTTTCAATTGATTAAGAGGACTGATTGCTTGCCAAATACTAACTTCTATTAATTCAAATAACAAGATCTGTATTCTGAATTTTCGAAAGAGAGCCTCAAACAAAAACCAAAGCACAATGAATCCGAAAATCCAAGACAAAACCGCCGTCGTTGGACTGCACCCACCAACGATTGATCAAATCTTCGTCTTCTACATTATGCAATGCATCACTGATGGAGATTTGAATTCAGGATAGACGAAGCCCCTTCTACTCATGAGTGTATCGACAACGTTCCTCGATGCCTCTTGTGTCATATGAAATCCGTCCCATTGTAAGTGCGATGCCGGATCTGAGCAAACTCTAACGCCTTGATCTCCACACATCTTCAGAGGGTTAAAATTATATGGAGCCCCCGTCCCACAGCAAGCATTCATCAAATAATTTTCCTTGAATCCCAAAATATGATGATTGCGCAATATAGCCATGAAAGCCTTGAAGTAGTCAAGGTAAACGATCTGAACATGAGGAAATTCCCTCCTCAGCTCAAAAAGTGCTTGCCTTAGATGATCATTATGGAGTGTTGCAAAGGTATTGAGCCCTATACGGCACTTGTGAGCGTCATAATGCATCCGATCCTCGCTGTGAAATAGCGTGAGGTAACCCGGAAAACACCCCACTGGTAGACTTCCCGATACGAGCAGATTAGTTGCACCAGCGTTTATGAGTTGCCTTAGAGTGTCCTTGATGGTTTCAGAAACCAGTGGTACATACCTGGAAACCTCCTCTATAGATTTGCCTTCCAAGAATGCATGATTGTAGTCGTTGATTCCAATCCGATCCACAAAGAAAAGAGCCCTGTGAAGCCTTTTGGCGCACCCATGATCAGAAGAGCATGTGGAATCGAGAAGCTTCTTGAAGGATTCAACTTGTGCGCCTAACGAATGTTGCAAAGCTGGCGGTTGAATAGCTCTTTTGACGAAGAATCTTGGGCTCATTACAAAGGCTCCAGGCGCTGCAAAGTTTGCACCGTAACTAAGGTACTTTCCATCGTCCATTGAATATGGTTTAGGAGAAGGGAGATGGAAAGCAGAAACAAGGTGATCAACCATGTGTAGATCACCAGAAGTCGAAGCACCGCCATCTCCGAAGGTGTATATCGAATCAAACGGACATCCCTTCACATGAGCGCTAGATGCAGTGAAGAGACACGACGAAATTAACGAAATCATAAAGCAAAAACGAAGGAGAAGACAATTTCTGGTTTGTGAAGCCATTCAGATCTATGCTAGAAACGAACAACGTAACAGAAATCGGAGAGACAGAAAAGATGATGGAGAAGTATAAGAGTATCACTAAGCTAGAACCAGAAGATTTATGAGTGCCTTTGGCTTGAAATTTGGGAGTCCCACCTCATATTTATACACAAAAACGTAAGGAAAATTGCCGTAAAAGGAATGAATTCTCTGTTGAGGGCGGTGGTCATTGTGGACGGCGTTAAGTTGCTAGTACTTATACGGACAACCTGAATTCTTATTTAGCTAGAACTAGAACATTGCACTGATTTGTCCATCATTTGAGTCAAGCCAGAACAAGAAGATTTACACATAGTGAGGTGTTAGTATTGGGTTGTTTCCTTTTCCTTCTGAATTATTTAGCTAGACTCATGATTGGCCCAACCCCACCGCAAAATCCCATTTACAATTCCGTATTTCTTTGGTGAAAAAATTATGCTGGAGTTAGTTTGTGTACTCGGCTCCTCCGAGCAATTACTCCTAGGCGCCGAGAAGTGGAGCCATTACTCTTAGGCGCCACTTCTCGGCACCTTTTGAGTTCTATAATGACTATATCTTTACACGTGTAAATTTAAGGGCTGCTGAGTCGCTTAAAATCTCGTCAAAAATTATTAAGTTTTTTAGTTTTTAATTTTTTATCAAACTCCTAAATGTCTTTTCTTCTAAGTTTCTATATGTGATTTGTGGGACTCTGTTCGTTTTCAAGTCAAACAGGGCAGAATAGGACAATCGGGATCCTTTAGTACTATTTAAAGGTTACGAAATCTTTAAGTTTTTAATTTCCTAGAGTGAATTTAACTTCCAAATCAGGGCTCGGATCGAGACACTGTCTTTTCTTACAATTTTCAATTTTTGAGTTCTGGATCTCCGTCCATTTTCACGTTAACGGGTTGATCCGGACCCTTGGTTATGTAAAGGTTACGAAATTTTTATGTTTTTAATTTTCTATTAAACTCTCAAACCGCAGCTCGGATCAATGCACGGTTTTTTTCCCTACAAATTTCTATATCCGAGTACTGAGAAAGTATTGCAGCTCACTACTGGTGATGAGATAGAATTGTAGCTCAATTTTCTGTCAACAAAAGTTTCTATATCACTGATGATGAGATAGTATTGTAGCTCGATTTTGGATCAGCTACACTACCACTAGATTTCTAAAATTCCTTACCAGTAGATTATATTGAATTTGATTTATAGTTTATTATAGGAATTTTTAATTCAAATAAAATATGAGTTCAAACAATGCCTATAAGTGGGACAATTTTTAATCATCAAGAAAAAAAAACTAATAGCTAGACGAATCTTAATTCCTTATTTTAGCCTTCAATAATGTAATGATAGTTCAGACGTTGAAGAAAATAAAGTTGATTGTATGGAATTTAAAATTTTAGGGAAATTAACAAATACTTTACTTTTGGGTAAGGTATAATAAATTCCATTTTTTTTATATTATAAGCAAAAATAATCCTAACCCATGATCTATTGTTGATTCATTTATAAAAAGTAATTATTAAAATAATATACTAAGATAATTCTACACTTATTATTGTTTTATTGAATAAACAAAGGGAAAAGTTCACAATAAGTCCTACTTTTTTCATACAAAAAATAATTGATAATTGATTCCCATGGAGTCCCAAACTTCATAAATAACATGTTCAGTTCCAATTTTATCCTTCTAACAAGGACAATTATATATTTACTGCTACTGCTATAAACAATTTCATTTTAGGGTAAAATATACTTTTGATCCTCAAAGGATGTGTGTAATCTCTAAAGTTTCTAATTTATATTCACGTAGTCTAATCCTAAACATCCTTAAAAAAACCATTAACGGCTATGGTCATGCGTCAATCACGTGAGATCAAATAGACATAAATTAGACACTTTAGAGACCAAATAGACACAAATTTAAGAATTTTAGGAATCAAATAAACACAAAATTAGGAACCACGTACGTAATTGACATATGACCAGAACCATCAATGGCTTTTTGACGGTGTTTGAGATTAGACCATCTAGATATAATAAATTAAAAAACATTATAGATCAAACAGACACAATTAAAAGGACCAAATAAACACTAAATGAATACTCTGAGGAACCAAAAGTGTATTTTATCCTTAATTTTACTTTGTTAGTTTTTTTTGGTATCTAGAATGCTACAATATTGAGTTGTTTCATACTATAAAGCAAGTGTTGATCCAAACTTAACTGCAAAGAGTTGTACTCTATACGGATTGAAATTTGACGCACTTAAAAATATAGTTTCATTAAAAAGTAAAAACTAAAAATTTTCATGTGTGGCTTACTATGAGTATTTTTTATGAATAGTTGCTAATTGTTGCCTTGATTTTCAGTTTCTATTATTAGTTATAAAATTAGAGGTAATAATTGATATTTTCCGGAAAAAGTAAAAATAAATTGATTAATAAATTAGAGGTAAAAAATGTAATTATGTTTTCATTAGAAGGATAAAATTGGAACAATATATTCATTTATGGAGTTTAACACATCATAAATATAAATTAACGAAATTAAGATTTAATGGTACAAATAAAAATATAAGAGAACTTAATCTTTTTTTATATAAAAAATAGGACTTACTGAGAAAAAAATCTGTTATAATATAATAAAAAATAAAGGGGCGGCAAGTCGACCGGCTGCTGTAACAATTTTGTTAATAGGTTCAAGCACTAACTTTTTCAAGGCAAAAGCGCAGATGAACAATAAATGACCTATTTATCCTTAAACCAATTCCTCACAGTCGCCAACAAGAACAAATGCATCCAGCAATATAACCCCTTCATCGCCAGACGACACAATGGAACCTATCGCAACAAGGAGATTGTAGCAATGACGGAGGGACGGCTTCGATGTCTGTTGGATCTCTGTAGGTTCAAACCTTTTGCTGTTGGAGCTTTTTTATAAAACGGTTGCTGTCCGAGCTGATTGTGGATGAATTTGAACTTTAAACTCCCCTCAATGCAATCATTTTTCGGAGATAATTAGCTTGGCCCATCTCATCTTTGGGACATTGAAATTGCTAAGAATGTTTGTTAGTGAAAAGTCAACATGGCAAGTGGCAGCCTCCTTGAATAATGCACATGGCAGAAATCATGCAAATTTGTTTGAGTGTGTCGGTTTGGACATAGGTATTAGTAAAGGGAAAAACAAGTCATTTCTTACCTAAATAAATCTAATATTGGATTTTTCGTCGTCATATTTACTAGTTAGTGCATATGCAGGTACGTTGCACATGAATTATTGTAAGAATAAAATATTATATATAAAGTTATAAATCACTTTCCCAAAATCCAAAAATTTGGTAAATATTAAAAATTAATCTATCTAAATCCAGGTTATATACTTAAAAAAACCCAAAAAAAATATTGACCAAAATAAGTAAACAAATGTAAGAGACTTAAATGTGATAGACTTGACTTGTACCATTGATTTTTCCGGAAAGTAAAATTTGTAATAAAATAAGCTTTACAAAGCAAATTCACAACACAGTAGCAAAACAGGTCTTGAAAGAAGCAAAAGGTAGCAGAGATGCAACGCAAAAGAATTTATGGGGAAATATAGGCCATGGTCAGTAATTCCCCACAAATTCATAACCTGAGCACCCAATGGAAAGTAAAAAGCATTACAAGGAGAAAGATCAGTCCAAGCAGGAAGGGGAAAAACCCAGGGGGGGACCCCATAATTGCAGAAATCAAAGGATCAAAACAGAGTTCTTGAACCTGACAGAGAAAAGCCTATCCTTAATGGCTACTTGATGACCAGGAGCAAGGAGTTCCTATCCAAGGAGAAGATTATAATAAGCAATTGTGCGGTAAGTCCCATAACTACAACATTCTAAGATTAAGAGGGGAACTTTTGAACTTAGTAGACATTAGCCTGTTTCTGATCACTTGCCTGATGATATGAGTCAGGGTATTACGATCCCTGAATTGTTGGTAAAAACTCTATGGTTCCTTTCCATTCAAATGTGATAAACAGTAACCGAAAGACTCAGCTTCAAAACCACTGTATAGATCGAATTCCCCTTACAATAGAGAGCTGCCCAACTAATGAAAGAGGGCCAGTTAGTAGATGACCACTGGATTTGACTGCAAGACAGGATATAAGTCCACTAGTCGTGTCTAAAGGCACAATAAAATATAAAATTTGAGCGACAAAAAATCGATCTCACTATATTAAATTTTTTTAAAATATATTAACTACAAATTAATTAAATATTAAATGATTAAATATATGATAGAAATGCGTGATGTGATATTTTTAGGGAGAAAATATATAAATAATTAAACATGTGATAGAAATGAGTGATGTGATTTGACGTTTGAGTCTGACAAAAGGATGATAAGAGAGGTAAGTGATTAATGATAATTTTGAAAGGGAAAATATGACTGATATAAAATTCAAACACACTCATGTTTTATTATATAGATATAACTTGGGAATATGAGCTTGGTTGGAGGGAGAGTGAGCTCTATCCTTGGTGTATAATCTTTGCCTAATAACAAGCCACAAAATAAAACTCATTCTAGGGATGAATTGTTTGTACCACCAAACAAGCTTATACCAAGAGATTTTTGGTCTAGTAACTCTGATGTATTGCCAAGCAGAAGTGGTAGAGAATCTGCCATTTGAATTGAGGGACCATGAATTGCTTGTACCATTGATTTTTGCTCAACACATTATGTAGTTTTGTTTGGCTTCCCACACCTGAGGGGTGGTGGATCAGAGCTAGTATGCATAAAAAATAAGTATTATTTAATAATGATAATAAACATGAGCTAAGTGGCAATGGAAAAAAAATTAAAATAAGATAAGTGGATTTAAGATGAAAAAAAAAATATTAGAAAGACATCAAAGAAATATAATTTTTTTTTCGTGAGTCAATTCAGACTTTTGTAAGTGATGTTTGCGCATGGGCCTTCACTTGGGAAATGACACAGAAAAAGAAAAAAAAAATTAATGATGTTTGGGATAAATTTATTAATTACCTTAGACTTCAATCCATCAATATTTTTAAAAGATAGTTGATTTTTTTTCTTCGCAAAGCTTGTTTCACTCGGGATTTGTTTAAGGGTACATTGTGCATGATGTGGTTCATTTGTTTCACGTACTTTTAATAATATTTATCTTCTCAACCACTTTTACTATCTCTAAATTTAAAGTTAATCTAACAGAGTTTATATGCACCTTATGCATGACATTCAAATTGTGCAAAATAAGAGTTGAATTTTCAAGCTATAAATACGACAATTAGTACACAAATCCATAATGAATAAAAGGCTAGGGCATAAAGGTTAAATGAGCATCTTCAAATCCGCATATACACACTATGAAATCGGCACAAGATGATTTCGTGGGGAGAGCATACCTAGTCATTTGTTTCCTTTTCTTATACTTGCATCAAACTCCTTTGACAATATCTTTTTCCTCAAACAAAGATGATGTCCTTGTTCGATATACTAAACAAGAAAATGAGAAATGTAAATGAATAAGGTAAACATTCAAATCTTATCGTCACTAATAATTACAAGAAAGCAGAGGGTATATATATATATATATATAAATTGTTTGAGCAATATTATGTTCATTTTTTAATTTTAAAAATATATCATATTTATTTTCTTTTTTCTTCTTCTTTATAACAAATTGATGGAATTGTTGGAGAAAGAGTATGGTCATGGCAATTGTTGATGCTAAACATGGTTATTATAATGTTGAACCAAAATTTTTATTGGAGGACATAAGAATAATGGCGAAATGAAACTGAAAAATCATGTTAAAATGCTTATTTTAATGAGCTTACAACAATATTTTATCTAATCTTGTGAACCAATGCCAAAGACCAACTCAAAAAAATCATTGTTACAGACCGCAATGAATCGTACAGCTCTTTCTGCTATCCAATTAAGTTTGCAAAATGTTACTCGAGATTCAATAACCATATCACTCTTACACACATTACAGTTATGCATGTCCAAATATGTAGTCCATTAGCCCACTAATTCGATAAACATAAGAAACAAAAGCATTAGTAGATAAATTTATTATTTAAAAAAATATACCGCCTGAAATAAAAAATGAAAAAAAAAGAAAAGAGATATCGATTCTAAATGCATATCCTTGTGTGACCTATCAATGAAATATCGAATATAATAAAATCTAAAATCTAAACTCTCAATTTTATATTGCCAAACACAACCTAAACTATTTATTTTTCTTTATATTTTTTGTTTTTGGATATTTTCTTCCTTTTTAAGATGTTATAAAACAAAAAAGAAATAGTAAAAATTTTGAAATTTTGCTTACTATATCCTATCTCTAAATTTTCATAGAGAACACATGGTAAGTGCACCAATGCTAATTACATTTCAAAACCAAAAAAATCATTAATTCTTGGTAATCAACACTATGGCCAAAAAAAAAAAAACAATTACAGAATAAGGGGACTGACCTGAGCATCAAGTTTTTGTTTTTTCAGAAAGTAAAGTATATTGATCAGGACAAAAATACACAAGAACCAAAGGATGGAACTTCACAAAGATTGGATTCCCCTCAAAAGTCAAAAACGAAAACAAAAGTCCATCTTTAGTTTGGAATTCTGTGGAAAGTATAGACCCTGAGCCAGTACTTCCCCTAGAATCCCTTACCAAGTTGGATGGAGGCTAAGCCTTGTAAGCTTCAATTCATTGTTGCAACAAGCTTCATAACCAAAACTTGATGGAGACATGTACCAGGAAGGTTCCATTGAAGCAAGGTCAAGGCATTTTGATGGCTGCACTTGAATTTCAAGGTAAGGAGCCTCTCCCTAATAGTCTGCTTAGCCATCTTGAAGAGAATATGAAAGTCAATAGCCTGATATTTGAAGATTCTAGCGTTTCTTTCCTTTCATAGATGATAAACAATAGTAGAAAGATTGATCTTCAGGATTATAGTGGTCCTCTTCTTGCCTTTCCATTGTTGAGCAGCCAATTCAATTAATTTAGGCCATTATCTTTGTTGTCCTTGTTGATTGCTCTGAAGAAGAATGGAGTTCCAAACTCTAGAGGAGTAGTCACATTCAAAGAAGAGGTGGTTGTGAGTTTCATTTGCCTTTCTACACAAGAAGCATTGAGTGTCAACTTCATTTGAGAAAACTTGGATTCTATCTTTAATGCACTATCTCATTTTAATGGCTAACCATAGGATGAAGGCCATTCAAGGTATTGACTGGCCAAACCATACCAATTTATGCCAAGAGACCATACTAGTTGCATTCCCCTAGTGTTCCCTACAGATTTGGCTAAGTATTTCCCATCAATGGTAAGGGTCCATCTCACAAAATCATTTCTGGTCTGATCAGGAAGGTAAGTTGGCATGTTGTTGAAAATATTATGCACACTTAGTTGAGTAGATGTTGCTCTATTCCATTGGTTGTTGGCTATAACTTTACTGACTCTTACTTCCCTTGGAATCCTTGCTTGTTGAACTATATTAGAGCTGCTTCTTGGTAACAAAGGTCCATATGGATACCAATTGTCATGCCAAAGGCTTGTGAGCTGCCCATTCCTTATAATGTGCACCATTATAGGTCTTAGAACATCCCTGAGTTTTNTTTTTCAGAAAGTAAAGTATATTGATCAGGACAAAAATACACAAGAACCAAAGGATGGAACTTCACAAAGATTGGATTCCCCTCAAAAGTCAAAAACGAAAACAAAAGTCCATCTTTAGTTTGGAATTCTGTGGAAAGTATAGACCCTGAGCCAGTACTTCCCCTAGAATCCCTTACCAAGTTGGATGGAGGCTAAGCCTTGTAAGCTTCAATTCATTGTTGCAACAAGCTTCATAACCAAAACTTGATGGAGACATGTACCAGGAAGGTTCCATTGAAGCAAGGTCAAGGCATTTTGATGGCTGCACTTGAATTTCAAGGTAAGGAGCCTCTCCCTAATAGTCTGCTTAGCCATCTTGAAGAGAATATGAAAGTCAATAGCCTGATATTTGAAGATTCTAGCGTTTCTTTCCTTTCATAGATGATAAACAATAGTAGAAAGATTGATCTTCAGGATTATAGTGGTCCTCTTCTTGCCTTTCCATTGTTGAGCAGCCAATTCAATTAATTTAGGCCATTATCTTTGTTGTCCTTGTTGATTGCTCTGAAGAAGAATGGAGTTCCAAACTCTAGAGGAGTAGTCACATTCAAAGAAGAGGTGGTTGTGAGTTTCATTTGCCTTTCTACACAAGAAGCATTGAGTGTCAACTTCATTTGAGAAAACTTGGATTCTATCTTTAATGCACTATCTCATTTTAATGGCTAACCATAGGATGAAGGCCATTCAAGGTATTGACTGGCCAAACCATACCAATTTATGCCAAGAGACCATACTAGTTGCATTCCCCTAGTGTTCCCTACAGATTTGGCTAAGTATTTCCCATCAATGGTAAGGGTCCATCTCACAAAATCATTTCTGGTCTGATCAGGAAGGTAAGTTGGCATGTTGTTGAAAATATTATGCACACTTAGTTGAGTAGATGTTGCTCTATTCCATTGGTTGTTGGCTATAACTTTACTGACTCTTACTTCCCTTGGAATCCTTGCTTGTTGAACTATATTAGAGCTGCTTCTTGGTAACAAAGGTCCATATGGATACCAATTGTCATGCCAAAGGCTTGTGAGCTGCCCATTCCTTATAATGTGCACCATTATAGGTCTTAGAACATCCCTGAGTTTTAGAAGGTTCCTCCA
This sequence comes from Ilex paraguariensis, assembly GCA_963454935.2. Classification (NCBI taxonomy): domain Eukaryota; kingdom Viridiplantae; phylum Streptophyta; class Magnoliopsida; order Aquifoliales; family Aquifoliaceae; genus Ilex; species Ilex paraguariensis. The sequence continues at coordinate 199,819 of CAUOFW020009824.1, forward strand.
AGTGTGTGAGCAGGTTTGGGGGGTTTTAAGCTCCCATAGCTCCTATCCCTTATATAGTAAGCATATATCCATTGGATCCATAAGTTTTCCTTGTCATTAAACAATTGCCACTGGTGTCTCAGAAGCAGGGCATTGTTCCATTCCTTCAACCCCTTTATACCCAGTCCACCCTCACTTTTCAACTTGCAAACATCCTTCCATGCAACTTTAGCTCCAGTGTATTTGAGCTCAGAGCCCTTCCAAATGAAAGCCCTTAAATTTTGTTCAAGCTTGTCCAACACTTTATGTGGTAACCTCAGGTGGGTAGCCCAAAAGACATGCATGCTACTAAGCACTGAAATTGCTAGTTGAAGCCTTCTTGTGTAGGATAGAGACTTGTTGATCCACGACTTAACTTTGGGATTGTCAACTTTAGCTCCTTTGTTGATCAAGTTGAATTGAGGCTTCTGACCGGTGGGATTGTCAAAACAAATAATGGTCCAAACCGAAAAATAATGACCCAAACCAAAAAAAAAAAAATCATGTATGAGAAACATAATCCACACTTCTAAAATAGAGAACGACACCAAACTTGTACTAAGTTCTACAAAATCTAGTCAAATAAATCTATGAAACTTATAGGAATAACGAAAAAGTAATACAAAGCAAGACAGAGACGAGGATAGAGTAAAGAGATAATATATATACACACGTGTACCCATATCAAAAATCACATAATAGGAAGACCTATAATCAACGATGAAAAACAGCCGCTATAACCCAATTTCAGCTAATGCATGTCACCTAATGGTTAATCTCTATGCCTACAACAAAAAAAAAAACAAAATATAGCATCGTTTGTCAATTAGAAAATACGAATCCTCAGAGAAAAGATCATAGCCATTTGAAACAAAGACAATCAATATTAGAAAACCAAAAGAAAGTAAGAGTACCAAATAACTTAAAATGATGTAAAGCTTGAATTCAATAAGAGAGCATCTGAACAAAATTCAATCCAAGGTAAACAGAAAACTTACAATACCCAAAAGAAAGAAAGAAAGTGGCACAAATCATAAAATAAAGCCAATTCCTACACCAAAAAAATTCAGATCAAGAAAAACTCATCAACAAATAAAACCACTACAAAAAATAAAGCATATAACTAAAGCTAAGATGAGAAAATTTACCTCAATGAAACAGTCATAGAAACGAAGGGGTAGGGAATAAGAAAAGATCATGCATTCATATTCGTCGAAACAAGAGCTCATTCGCTATACCAAATAGTAACGTGAGTTGTTAGATGGTATTTAGTAAAATTTGGTGACAACTGAGAAAGGAGACATCATAGAGGCAAAAGAAATGAAGCTTGAAAAGTGGCATTTGTACATGTTTTTGAGATCGCCAAATGAATGGTGTATGGGCTAAAGACATGAGAAGAGTTTATTGAATGTATACAATAGAAGCCCAACAACCCACACCCCAATATTCCATTTGTATTAGTCACTACTTAATGTTGGTATTGACAAAAAAAAGAAGATTGTCATTATATATTTTGTTTAAGTTAATTTGGTCATTCGAAATATTTTTAGCATTAATATCATTTAGAAGTAGTAAGATTTATAAGTAGTAAGACAAGATTAATTTAGCTATTCAAAAGTTTTTCAATTTTAGTACCATTCAAAAGTAGTATAGATTCATAACACGTAGTAATTTTAGTAGCTAAATGAGCACTAGTTAAATGTAGTAGTTAGATAGTTTGTTAGGCAGTTAGTTAAGTTCAATTAGTTTCAAGTAAGAAATGTTGAGCTAGTACTCGGCTACACAGGTGTATGATGAGGAATAATTGTTCTATAAATATACTTGTAATTTGTACAAATGAAAGTAAGTGAAATGAATTCCAAAAACATTTTCTGTTCTTGATTCTTTTGTTCCTCTTGTTTTTCATTTCTTCTTGTGAATTCTTGAATCTCTGCATAGATTATGTCATGGCATCAGAGCTTTGAAAAGAGATCAACATCTCAATGGTTGATTCTTCCTTATCCACTCCTCAAACATCTTCAAACTATGCTCCAACAACTTCGATGAGAACTCATTCTCTCCTAGGTTATGTTGATGGATCAATTCGTTGTCCAGAGCAATTTATTCAAAATTCTCAAGGAGTTCCAACTACATATCTGAATCCTTTGCATCAGACTTGGCTTACTCAAGATTAAATTCTTATTACGTTGCTCAATGCAACACTATCTCCGTCTGCTCTTACTCATGTTATTGGCTACACAACTTCTCATGACATTTGGATAACACCATAGAGAAGGTTCTCTTCTCTCATCAGAGCTAACATTCTTCAGCTCAAGTCTAGTCTGCAAATAATCAAAAAAGGATCAGATTCTATATACATCTATGTGCAAAAACTCAAAGAACTTTGTCATAAACTTGCAGCTGCTTCTGTGTGTGTAGTAGATGAAGACATGTTGATCTACACTCTTAATGGCTTATCTACATAATATAATGCCTTCTTTACCTCTATCAGAACTCATGAAAAACCTTTATCTCTTGAAGACCTTCATGTCCTTCTAAGAGTTGAGGAGCACTCTATTGAAGCTATGCACCAAACTACACTAGCTCCCTCAGCGATGGTTGCTACAAAGCAGCAAAACAATAACTTCTCACCAAACAACAATTTCTCATCAAATAGAGGTAGATATTCAGACAATCAAGGAAGAGGCAGAGGACATTAGTCTGGTAATCGTAATGGCGGTCGTAAAAGATCTAACAGTCAAAACTATGGTTTTGAATTTCCACAAAGTGGTTCATCCAGCAATTTCAACAAACACGACACATGCGACTGCAATCAGTCATCTTCCTACATAAATTAGTCTAGACCTATCTGTCAGATCTGCAATAAAGCTGACAGAATCTATGCAGAGACTCAAGAATTCATAAGAAGAAATGAAAAACAAGAGGAACAAAAGTATCATGATCAGAAAATATTTTTGGAATTCATTTCACTTACTTTTATTTGTACAGATTACAAGTATATTTATAAAACTAATATTCCTCATCACACAGTGCGTCGAGGGATTAATTTCCTCCCTGTCCTTGCCCTCTGCGCATTAAATGCCTCTAATTCTCTTGTCGTATGCTCATGAAGAGCATTAATTACATCCTTAAATACCTCTCCCATAATTGGTCCCAATGATTCTACTGGATATGACAACGTACATCATATGAAAATTGAACACAATTCCTTATAAGACATTCCTTCGTTTATTTCAAAGTGGGAATTCCCAATGCAAAGCTAGCTATCTTCTAGTATACCGACTAACATGGCATGTAAAGTCAATTATTTCCTAGCCCCATCGGCCTATTCTCTGTCGATATTCTGACTTTCTCGATCTCAACAATCTCCAATATGAACCAAGAAAATCCCTTGTCGGCATTGATGGTAACGCTGGGGAGACCTTGATGCATTTCTTGTGACAATGCCGAGGTGAGTGTTGCGCAACATGAAATTCCCAAAAGCTTTTCATAGGCACCGTGGGGATCTTAGTGCTAATCACTCCTAACAAAGCTCTAAGTCTGAGCGTATCGTATCATATGAATCATTGTTTTTGTCATTATTGACAGAATGTGGCATGCATTTACTTTTGGCTCATCAAACAAATCACGTCACGTCTACTCCCCCCAACCTTTGGTTTTCACATGGAGGATACAAATGTTGTGCGAATGTGAAAGGTTTCCTTATGAATCGTCGTGCCTTATTCCCGCTTTCACCTTTATAAGAAATCCAACTCTCATTGTTCTCTTTCCTTGCGCATAGTTGTCCTTTCATCGAGCAATCTCGTGCTCAAATTTTTGGCATTCCAAGGTCTTCTCATATGCTCTCAACCATCATCAGTGACCCTATAATTCCTTTTCTCTATCTTTCAATTTGTGGTTTTGTTTCTTTTTTTGGGTTATTACCTCTTCTTCTTCCTTCTGTCAATTTCTCCATTAAAGCCCTAATTGCTAGCACTTGTAGAACTACTGCCCATGGTGTTAATAGATCTCGAGAACCTAGGCTGAGGAAATATCAGGTGAAGGGGATTCAACAGTAACCAACTTCAAAGCTTGTTAAGTAGTTCTCTTCGGCGTTATTGTGGATGAATTCAACCCCTTATCAATAGTGATACGATGGGCTCGGTTAAACTAATGTCTTTCTATACCAAGGCAATCACCAAGGGGGGAATTAGATTCCTTCTTTACCTTATTCTTCCCCATTTCTTTATGCATTTCTAGCTATTCCCAAGCCAATGATGTCTCAATACTTGCAAAATCATCATGGGATTCGTGCCCCTAAATGCTCGGCTCCAAATCAATCTCAGCTTGAATAAGATCCTTTTTTGTTATACCCTCATCAAAGCCCCCTCCAAAAAAGAACTATTTTAAGGCTTGGGACCCTTCCATGTACCTCATCACTCACTTGCCCGACTCTAGTAGAGGGTATCTATAAGACTATGAAATCATGGTAACAAGCCCGAGTAGACTAACATGTGGTGTCCCAAACTATAGAGGGTCACAGGTAATTATGCTTCATTGACAATCATTGTTAAGTTATCCCTTGTGATTTTATTTTTTTTGTGGCTTACTCTTCATTTTTGTGTAGAAATCAGTGAATGCAAAGTCGTGCACCCTCCTCGGTGTGACGTTGACTTTGATGCTATCCTCAAAGGTTGGGGCTTCTCGGGATATAGCTGTCTCGATTTAGTATGGCACGTATTTCTGAGATACACACCCAACTACAAGAAATTTTTCTCAAATCCTAGAAGATTTCGATCCTATGGTTTGGGACATTGATGTCGAGGGAAATCTTGAACAAGATCCACTGAAGAAGAATTTGAGAGGCCTCATGGTGTCTTTGAACATGATTTTGAACCGAACATTTCCAGTCGGGACGTGCGACCTGATTTTCACATACTCCAAACCGTTGACGAGCTGGACGCCTTGTAGGAAGCCATGAAACGTCAACGATGTATCATTTTAGGAGGCCTTGAAGCGTGTTCGGTTGAAGAATGTTCGGGGCCCGGCAGCCCATCCATTGAACAGCCCCTAGGGTACATGTAACATCTCCTTTAGGGACCGCCTCCTCAAGGCCTCAAACTCTGCTTGCACCTACTCCCCTTGAACAAAGGGTCATCTAGACGGTACTGAGTAAGAGATAAGAGTGAAGGGTCATTATGATCCGATAATTAGGGTCACCCCTCCTCGGATCACATCCTCTCGGATCTACCTTCCTCGAGTCACTCCTCCTTAACCCAAGGCCAACTCCAGGATGTTCCTCCATCCCAATAGACTCCTGTTCCCCAAGCAGGTCGGTAATGGCATCCCCGAGCCATTATAAGGAAAGGAAAAGTGGTGTTGGCATATGACTCCACCCTTTCTTGGAAAAGCCTTGCTCTTCGAATTCAACATGGAGCAACACCGAGACCGCTTTGACAACGGCCTGATGTAGAGTGTGATCTAAAATTTGTTAGTGGTGAGTATCTTGGTCCTTACCCAATGTTTTCATTCCTTTCTTGACTAATCATGTTGTTTTAACCATCACAACAAATGTCCATCATTGCCAATCGGCTTTGGGTCTATCGCTTAGCGAGTGATAAGGCCACTAAGGAGTACCAACAACTAAAAAAAATGTTGACTCTTGGGATAAGACCCTTACCACTCAAGCCTAACAGATCGTCGAACTCATCCAAGAGAATGAAAAGAGAATGTCTGAGGTCGAACTTAAGTTATCCACTACTAAAGCTTAGCTCATCAAGGCTGAGACAAACTGTGCTAGTTTGACCAAGCAAGTGGGGCAGTTAAAATCCGATGTTGAGTCGATATTGGAGGCGAAGGAAAAAATCATCTGGGAGTGTGAAGACGATGTGATGGTTGCCTTGGAGGATCTTAAGTTAAATACCTTCAAAAAAGGATGAAACGTTACCCTCACTGGCATGAGGGTTGAGTTGATTTCTCTATACCAACGACAAATATACACTCCTTCTCCTGAGGTGGTAGAGGCGGATGAGTCATCAAAATTCCCACATGATTTTTCCTAGGTTAATCTTTCTACTCCAGTGGCTTTGTCGGTGCCTGAAGCTCCCTCAACCCCCAACATTGACAATCCTTCAATTGACATTCACATTCTCCTCAGAAGGTAACACAACAGCTTCACAACATTGTTCTTTTTCCCGGCCATGGCAGAGCTTTGTTTTGATTTTATTTCCTTAGTTTTGGGTCTTAAGTCCCTTTTTTTGTTTCTGCTAGAGGGACTCAAAGCCCTTCTAACGAAATGTACTTTTCTAGCCATCTTTTTCTCTTTACATTTATATTCTTTTGTCGTGGTTTACTTTCCCAATGGGGATGACCCATGTTGATTAATTGGTCATTTAGGATTTGAGCTATTTCGTCTAACTCTGTCAACGTGTAAGATCTGAATCCACCAACTGTTGTAATCCAATACAGACCTTCCAAATTGGGCCAAACCTTCCCGTCGGTCAGAGCTTGAGTATCGTCAATGCCTTTCTTGAGCATCAGGTCACCCATTTGGAAGTCTCGGGGGTAGACCCTTTTTGTTGTTATGTTGGGCGATTTCTCCCTAAAACTTCTCAAGTCGTATAGTCGCAATCTCGTTCCTTTCCTCGGCTAGGTTGAGATCACTGCTTACCTGTTGGTTGTTCACTCTTAGGTTGAAGGCTTTGAAGGGTAAAATATTGAATTGGGTCCTATCATTAGAGATTATAACTCGGGACACACTGAACCACATTACTATATTTCTCTATACTAACTTCTTGGTGTAAATGTCGTACAACTTCCACCCATTTCGGGAAGTAATTCATGCCTACATGGAGGAATCTTTTGTTGGTCAGCACTCTAAGAAAATGGGTGACTATGTCTAGGCCCCATTGGGTGAGTGGCTAGGGACTTGTCAATGGGTTTAGATTCCCGGATGGTTGCCTGATGATAGACATGTCTTTGGCACTTATTGCACTTCTGAACATACTTTTCTTTATCCTTTTGTATGTGTGGCCATCAATATCCTTGTGATATAGCCTAACGGGCCATTGCTTACTGCCTGTGTGCCCCCCACATACGTCTTCGAGAATTTCAAATTGTCAAGGCTGAATCTTTTCTTTAGGTCCGCAGAGAAATTAAGGTCCCAAGAATGACCTTCGACGGAGTTTCTGATCTGGAGATACCCAAAACCTTGGTACCTAGAGCTAGATCTTATGAGCTTCCTGTTTGTAAATTGGAAGCTCCTCGGTCATTTGTTATCAGATGAAACTATCCATCCAACTAGGAGCAACTTCTTTTGTGCTGACCGAAAGGCTCTCAGCCTCACCAAATATGCTCGGGGTTGGAGATGCTCNTGAGTCATCAAAATTCCCACATGATTTTTCCTAGGTTAATCTTTCTACTCCAGTGGCTTTGTCGGTGCCTGAAGCTCCCTCAACCCCCAACATTGACAATCCTTCAATTGACATTCACATTCTCCTCAGAAGGTAACACAACAGCTTCACAACATTGTTCTTTTTCCCGGCCATGGCAGAGCTTTGTTTTGATTTTATTTCCTTAGTTTTGGGTCTTAAGTCCCTTTTTTTGTTTCTGCTAGAGGGACTCAAAGCCCTTCTAACGAAATGTACTTTTCTAGCCATCTTTTTCTCTTTACATTTATATTCTTTTGTCGTGGTTTACTTTCCCAATGGGGATGACCCATGTTGATTAATTGGTCATTTAGGATTTGAGCTATTTCGTCTAACTCTGTCAACGTGTAAGATCTGAATCCACCAACTGTTGTAATCCAATACAGACCTTCCAAATTGGGCCAAACCTTCCCGTCGGTCAGAGCTTGAGTATCGTCAATGCCTTTCTTGAGCATCAGGTCACCCATTTGGAAGTCTCGGGGGTAGACCCTTTTTGTTGTTATGTTGGGCGATTTCTCCCTAAAACTTCTCAAGTCGTATAGTCGCAATCTCGTTCCTTTCCTCGGCTAGGTTGAGATCACTGCTTACCTGTTGGTTGTTCACTCTTAGGTTGAAGGCTTTGAAGGGTAAAATATTGAATTGGGTCCTATCATTAGAGATTATAACTCGGGACACACTGAACCACATTACTATATTTCTCTATACTAACTTCTTGGTGTAAATGTCGTACAACTTCCACCCATTTCGGGAAGTAATTCATGCCTACATGGAGGAATCTTTTGTTGGTCAGCACTCTAAGAAAATGGGTGACTATGTCTAGGCCCCATTGGGTGAGTGGCTAGGGACTTGTCAATGGGTTTAGATTCCCGGATGGTTGCCTGATGATAGACATGTCTTTGGCACTTATTGCACTTCTGAACATACTTTTCTTTATCCTTTTGTATGTGTGGCCATCAATATCCTTGTGATATAGCCTAACGGGCCATTGCTTACTGCCTGTGTGCCCCCCACATACGTCTTCGAGAATTTCAAATTGTCAAGGCTGAATCTTTTCTTTAGGTCCGCAGAGAAATTAAGGTCCCAAGAATGACCTTCGACGGAGTTTCTGATCTGGAGATACCCAAAACCTTGGTACCTAGAGCTAGATCTTATGAGCTTCCTGTTTGTAAATTGGAAGCTCCTCGGTCATTTGTTATCAGATGAAACTATCCATCCAACTAGGAGCAACTTCTTTTGTGCTGACCGAAAGGCTCTCAGCCTCACCAAATATGCTCGGGGTTGGAGATGCTCCACAATAATCTTCCTCGTAAAATCAATTCTGAGAGCTAAGTTGAGGCATTCAAGAGACTTGGCATAGGAGTTATTTTAGGCTCAAAATTTGAGCCATATTGCTTGCCCCATGATGTCCCCATGTGGAGATTGGTTCTTGAAAATCGTGTGGACCTCTCAGAATGACATCGGGATGGAGATGGCACAATCCCACCTTTTTTACTCTCTCTCTCTCTCTCTCTCTTTCTCTTTGTGAGGCTTTTCTTTCTTCATCAAAGCTAGAGTCTTACCCTTAGGTAACCCCAAATCAATTTCCATCTTTGCATATTTGTCAATACAAACCATCAGTTCGCTCATGGTGGAAGGGGTCCAATCGATCAAAGACTGATACAGATCGGTGTTTTGGGATAGTCCAAGCCTAAAAGAGGCAACAATGGTTATCTCAATACATCCATCAAATTCATTTACTTTCTCCCAATAACAGGCGACATATTGCTTAAGGCTTTCATTGTCCCTCAGTCAAAGGGTGAGTAACATTCTGACATACTTCAGGCGTTTACTACCCATGCTAAATTGGTGGATAAACTGTGTGGTTAATAGTCTCTATGACCTTATACTTTTCGGGGGCAAACTCTTATACCAGTTCATGGTTTTGTTCCCGAGGCTCATTGTGAACACCCGGCACCACAGCTTCGGGTTCATGTCTAAGAACAATATAAGCTATTTATATTATCAGAGGTGAGCGTTTGGGTTGGATCGGCCATCGTACACATTGAAATAGGGCACAACGAATTTGCGAGGCATCTCCACCTCCATTAGACTATGGATGAAGGGAGAATGGATGGGTTCATCATCAATATCAGGCCCTTGTTTCTAGGTGACCTTCTCGAGCTTCTTCGAGTTTAAGTGGGATCTTAAGTCATCACAACCCTTCTAGCATTTTGAGGGATGCATCGTTACGTCTTATGCCAACGTCTTTTACAGAGAGGGTAGAAACCTCTTCAGACCTATCCTTCTCTCTCTGCTAGAGACATCAACGAAGATCATTGTCCAATAGATGTCTAGTCTTCTTTCTTAGGGCATAAATTTTGGGGTTTTTGAAATTCATTGCCTTCTAAGCAAGGTGATGGTGGAAATCATTCCATCTCAATTTGTCTCGATAGGACTCGATGCTGGAGTGATTAAGGGTCCTTGACCCTTTGGAACATCCAAACTAGTCTACCATTTTCAACACGTTGGCATTATCCTTTTCAATTTGTTCGAACTAACCTTCTAGACGTTCCTCTATGAAGTCCACTAACTCACAGTCAAGGGGTCTATCCCTACCTTCTACGAGGCTCGGTACAATGTGTTGGGATTATTGTTTGGAGTGTTTGTTCCTAGCTGGCGACTTGGTCCTAGTCAAGTTGTCAGTATGGACTAACTGGTACACTAATACATCTGAGGGGGGATTGATATTTTTTTGGTGATGTGGGTTTTAGTCCACATAGTCTCTTGATCAAATGCTAACCATCATGCCTACTATAGGGAAGTTCTTAGCTTTCCCACAGACAACGCCAAATTGTGGGGGTGATTTCTTGCACAATATTGACATAGGGATATTTTGGTTGAAACTTGAAGGTTGCTCTTGAGATTGGGGATGACAAAAACCTGAGGGTAATAAAGAAGATTTAGAAGGGAGGCTGGAGGTGTCTCTAGCGATTCCCCTCCGATGCTTAAATCAGTCTCTGAGGAGGGAAGAAGACATAATGTTCAATGAGATCCTACGATCCTTTTTGATGTGAAGGCCCTTGAATGGCTCCCAGTGGATGTTTCTTTGACCACATCAGGCGACTGGGCATCGAGTAAGGAACCCCTTTAACCTCGATACTTGATCCTTAGCATGCATATCAATTTGGAATGCATTAATGATGTTAGCCTCTCAGTATCTAGATACTTACCAATTATTAACACTCGTGCTGAGCATTCGGTGCAAGATTTGACGTTAAGCAACACGCTCTATAGGAGTAAATGTTTGGCATCACACAGTGCGTCAAGGGATCAATGTCCTCCCTGTCCTTGCCCCCTGAGCATTAAATGCCTCCGATTGATTTGTTGTATACTCTAGAAAAGTATTAATTATATCCTTAAAGACCTCTCCCGTGATTGGTCCCAATGATCCTGTTGGATCTAATAACGTGGGATACTAGGCCCACACCATTTGACATCGAACACAGTTCCTCGTAAGACATTCCTTCGTTTATTCCCAGGTGAGCATTACCAATGCATAGCTAGTTGTCTTCCAATATGCTGATTAACGTGGTCAGCGTATAAATTCAATTGTTTCTCAAACCCATCAACCTATTGTCCATCGATATTTTGACCCTCTTGGACTCAACAATCTTCAGTATGAACCAAGAAGTTCCCTCACCGACATTTATGGTAATGCCAGAGACCCTAGTGTATTTCTTGTGACAATGCCGAGGTTAGCATCACTCGATATGTAACTCCCAAAAACCCTTCATAGGCACTAAGGGGATCTTAGTGTTCATCACTCCTGATGAAGCTCTGAGGCCGAGTGTATCATATCATGTGAATCATTACTTCTACCATTTGTGACAAAATGCAACACGTGTCTTCTTTTGGTTGGTCTGACAGACCACGTCACGTCAAGTAAAAAGGTCTCATAGAACCAAGGATAGATATATATACACATACATACATATGTAGGGTTTACACATATGTAAGTATGTGTGTGTGTGTGTGTGCGCATATATACATAATATGGGTTTTGATTAGTCATGAATATTGCATGATTATTATATAAATTGTTGGCTAATTACACAGGGCAAGACATTAAATATGTTAAATTGTTAAAGTTTTGGATGTTATCTTTTTTTGTAGTGTTTATCCAATTTTGCAGGTAAATTAATTGAATTGATGATTTAAACGACAAAGTACAAGAAGGAAAATATATTCAGATTAATAAGGATGCAAAAGTGGAGTTTGGACAGTGGATCATGCGCGTTAGGATTAAAACTCCAGAGGGTGCTTAAGGAAAGGTAGAAGACACGCGTCTGGACAGGGTATCAAATGCGCTTGGACGTAACTGTTGGAACGAAAATCCCAAGAATTATTGACATCGCATACATATCAAATACAAAAATTTTTCTTCAAAAAATCCCACAAGGCGGAATTAGTGTTTACCTTCGAGATCGCTCTGGTTTGATCTTGTCTTAGCACGTATCCAGAAAACAGAAGATAGACATAGAAAGTAGCTCGCTAAACTTCACGATCTTCTGTCATATATCCCCAAACCCCAAAAATTTGGATGCAGTGTGGGTTGCAAGAATCTCCGAACTTCTGCTCTCTCTCTCTCTCTCTCTCTCAACCTCTCTCAAAACATGAGTAATGAATTGATACTAATTTAGAGAACCTAGATGTCTATATCTAGGCTACAAGAGAAACCCTAAGGAGAAATAAGGATCAGACTTCTAATGGGCCTATTATTCTTATGTTCAACCCAGAACAAACATCCTATAGCCCATTATAAATAAGTTAGTCCACTAAAAATTTATTATTGATCTTCTGAGGCTTATCTAAAAATTATATTCGAGCTCCTTATTATTATATGATTAATAATTTTCCCATGTTTAAGATTACAAATATACATCAATTAAATAAATTACTGACAATTATAATTAATTGACTTCTTTTATTCCTTGAGACCTTATCACTCAACTTATTTGTCATGTAGGATAATTAAATCCACCTACAGGGTTTGACATGAACAAAACTTATGAACTTCCTCAAGAGGACATCATCAACCCATTTAAATATTAGGATGTGGTTTCCTTTAATAATTAATTTTTACCATACAAATAACATCATCTCTCAATTCATCGAGCTTATTGCCTCAATTTGAATTTCATTCTTTGATGAATTAAAAATTAAATATTTCGGGATTAAGAGCATAAGCAATCATAATAATTTTGAGGTATTTATTATTTTATTGAATCAATAAAAGATAATAACTTTAATATGGGTATGTTCAATACATAAAGTGTACTAGTGCAATAATTCAAGACATCAAACAATCTTCTACAGTCAAGATAAACCATGTCAGAATATTACACTACAATCATATTGATGGTTTGTCTAATTCCATCTAAGATTGTGAACTTATATTCATATTATACAAAAATCCAATAATCTGGTGTTTTGTGCATAAGCCAAACTTTACACATCACATTATCTACAATATAAATATAAGACACACATACATACTATATATTAAATATAATGTAAACATTTTGTCCATATAGATTTTCAATAAAATAGAAAGAACAAACTTATATTAATTAATAAAATAAATTTCACTATAAAAAGTAAGTTTTTAGTATACTACTCTATTAGTAACCTCTACGGAAAATAAGGAGAAGCCATTATCAAGTGCGTCCGGACGGTCCAAAACACACATCCAGATGCGATGGACATGGAGGCCAAGAAAACAAAGGTGCATCCAAGTGATTGGAAACATGCGTAATTGCCCAGTAGCTTTACTATTTGATGTAAATTAAGACTTTAGTACCTAAGAGCCTATTTAAAGAGGTATAGGCCTTATTTTGTATTATTATTTTACCAACCTTTTCTTTTATAGTTTTTAGTATATTTTCTTTAGAGAAATTTGGAGGCTGGTCCCTCTTTATAAACTTATTTGGTGATAAGTTCATCAAGAAAACTTGTTTAATATTAAATTCATTTTGATCTACATTGTTCGAAATATCCCCAATAGTTATGTTTAATTAAAACAAATTTAAAAACTAACAACTCCTAAATTTTAGTAGTTTGACTAACATTAAAATTCTATATTTCTATCTCTCTTTCAAATTTATCTATATCCATATATAGAATAGGACTATTTATTTATCTCTCTCATATATCTATATAATAAAGTAGCTAAATTATTTGTCTTGGATTTTTCATGGCTCAAATCGTTTGAAAATATTATTGATCCGACGGTCCTAATACAAAATTTTCTTCCCTAATTTTGTGAATAAGACTTTCATTCTTTCCACAATTCTAAGACTCTCCTATCTTTGTTATAACTCTCTCTCTCTCTTATATTATCTGATGCTCATGCAGCTCACACATCTCTCTCATTCAGGTTTCTATCCCTCTCACATACTGTAACGATCAATATAAAAATTAATCGCTAACACATTAATTAGGTCGTTAATTATGATTATATTTAATTAAGGACTACTTTTAGAAATTTCAAATAAACAAATAGACATTAAATACAGTTTCTTTGCGTCAAAGTGAGTTGAATGACTGTAATATAGATCATATTTCATATTGAAATAAAAATACTATAATATTCAAATTGTATAATCAACAAATAATATATATGTAATTTGTGATATTTTTATATAATAAAGAAGTTAGTATTATTTGTCTTGAACTTTTTGCGACTTAGATTATTTTAAGATTATTGATCAAACGATCAAAATTCCTCCTCCAAAATTTTTTTCACCTAAAAATTATAAGAATCCTTTTATTTTACTTGATTATCGATTCGAAGTTATTATAATTATGAATCGAATTGAGCTAAATTTGATTGTCGAGTATAAAGTATATATTTTTGGTTAAACTTAACTTTGCTTGAATTTTACGAATATTTAAAGTTGAAATCAAATTGAAATTGATTATAAAAATAATAAAGAATAATTAAATTAAAAAAATTAGAGTGTCACTGTGAACCAGAATAGATAAGAATTAGTTTGTAAGCTTAAGATAGAAGTATTAATTTAGTTGAACTTAAATTCAATTCTTTATTTGATGTAATTATGATTAAGACTCGAATTGAACTAAATTTGACTATCAAATATAAAGTATAAATTCTTATTTAAACTTAAATTTGATTGATTTTTACGAGTATTTAAGTTGAATTAAAATAGAAACTGATTTTAATTTCTCAATAAAATTTTTTACATTTACTAGAATTCACTTGAAACTTTTAGATATTTTCCTCACAAAAGTTAAACAAACTCACATTGAAAAAATAGTGCAGAGATAATGTTATGAACTTTAGCTAGAAACATGTAGAAATACAAATAGTTATAATGTTTTTAAAATTTGAGATAAAGTTTTATTAAAAATATTAAAATCGTGTATGTTTGATCAATAATAATTATATTTTTCAGATTGTTGAATTAATATGTTACAGTCGTTGCAGCGTGACTTTTGTTATATAAAAATTTAATTATATATGTTATGTATACATGTTGTGCAATATCAATTTGATTGTTATATTGTTCAAATTTTATTATACATTACCTTTATTTATGGACAAATATTTATAATTTTTTACAAGTAGCACAGTGACTTCAACCCCAAGCAATTACTAGTGTGTATATATATATATATTAACCTTCAAACACAAAAAATAATACCATTTATACACAAACAATGTTCATCTCGAAGGTCGTCTGGATCAGGCTCTTGAAGGAATGTATCTCAAATTCGAATCCCTATCTCCATGAATCAATAAAGCAAACTCAAAGTCTGGCTGTGCGAGAGGCCAATATGACTATATAAATCAGTTTTTCGCCTTGGAACATCACTACAAAAAAAATAATAATATTCAAAAAAAAATAATAACATTTGCAAACATAACAATAGTAACATGTTTAACAAAAAATGATAACATAAACAGTAGCATACCCGACAAAAACAGTAATATACAAACCAAAATAATAACATGGTTAAAAAAAAGTAGCATGGAACATTCAAAAATAAAAAAATAGTGACATTCAAAATCGAAAACAATAACATTTAAAAAAATAATCACATTCAATAACAAACAAAAAAATATTTAAACAAAATTAAAAATAATAAGATTCAAAAACAAAAATAGTAACATTTAAACCCAAAATGAATAATCTATATATATATATATATATATATATATATATAAAGAGAGAGAGAGAGTATCATTTGTTTTTTGAATTTAAATTTCAAATTTATGAAAAAAAAATTTAGTGGTATATCTTCATTGATAGTGAATTAAGATATAACAATTCTCAAGTTAGGAAACTAATTTAAAGTTGTTCAAGTAAAGATATTTTGGAGTTTTAAAAAAAATAGTAGACTTAACTACTTATTAGTAAGATTAAAAACGGACTTATTCGCAAATAAGTTTCCTTGACGGTGAATGCTTGTGATCTACAAGTAAATTCATATATTTATTCAGAAAATTCATTAATTATTCATTTGATGTTTTCAATATTATAAATGGTAAATATGCTAATTGGGATAACACCTCAATTGATTATCAATTGAGTTAAAAAAATGGATCATTAATAATTACCATGCTGAATTGAAAAGTTATTCTCGATGCTTTAGTATTTCAAATTCCTGTTTTTAACCACTCAATTTCTGTTCTTTTGAATAAACAAATCTCCAAACAATTTTTGAAGCAATTTTATTTTATTTTTTCTTGTGCTCTAAGTTTTTTCCAATTCCCTGTTGTGCGACCTCAGACTCCCAAGAAAATATATTACTTTAAAATAACTTACACTTGAATGATCAATTTTGAAGTTATAGCAAGTTTCACTTGTAATACTCCGGAGTGAAAAAAAAAAAAAAACAAGTGATTGAGTCCATATGCTGGGTTTTAATGTTATTTGGAACTATCTACCAGTGTCCTCATGTTTTGGACTTTCATAACAGAGTTTCTCATGAAAGGCGTTTACCAAGTGTCAAAAGCTAAAGTACTAAACAATGAACTCAAAATAGTGAACTATTAAACAGTGAACTAAAAACAGTGATAAAACTAATGAGATTTAGTCTTAATTTGCAAACTAAATTAATTTGATTGAGATTTAATTGGAAAGAAGGATAAATTGTGCTTCATTAATATAATTCATTAGATTTTAATAACTTATTGCAGGCGTTTCCTTTAAATTGACAAACATATAAAAAAATTAACTCAAAAATAATAATAAAAAAAAAGCAACATACAACACAATTGTACTTCATTACTGATCTGAAGATTAATCTCCATTTAAAATTCTTTGATCAATCAAGAATTCAACAAAGAGACTTTTAATTTGTGTATTTTAGAGAGAAAAAATGGAAGAAAGAGATGATGGAAAAGAAAGAGAAAAAGATGGAGAGAGTGGGGGGAGAAGAGAGAAAATTTTCAAAAAGTGGAGGAAATAGAATGGGGAGAAGAGATAGAAAATCTTCAAAAATGGAGGAAAGAGAGAAAAAGGGTGGGAGAAAAAAAATATTTCTAGAAAATGAAAATAGAGAGAAAAATAGTGAAAGAGATAGAGGAGGAGAAGAGAGAAAAATAACAGAGAGAAGAGTGGGCGATTTCTAAAAAAAAGGGAGAAGAGGGAGAAAATGGATGGAGATAAAGTGAGAGGAAGAGAGCGAGTGGAGGAAAACAAAGAGAATGAGTGGGAGAGGAAAGAGGGAGAGAGAGAGGGCATGCTTCTACAAAGAATGGAAAAGAGAGAAAAAGACTGAGAGAAAGTAATCCACAACAAGAAAATCATTTTTTATGACGAATTAAAAAATATCTCAAAAATATACTATCTACACGTTTTTTAAAATGCATTGTGAAATGGTGATTTCCTACGAATATTTTTTTTTGCACGAAAAATGGCGAGAAATGGCAAATTTTTATGACAAATTTTTTTGTCACAAATTTGTATTAAATCGTCGCAAGAATAAATAATTAGAAATTAAAATAAAGTAAAAATATTAATTTGTGATGTTTTTTTCACAAAAAAATTTTGTAGAAATTTTTATAGCAACATGTTTTGTCTTGTCGCAAAAATAATTTTTTGTTTTTGTAAACAAAATTAAGTTAAAAATAAAACCAAAACCAAAAATTATTTTTACAGTTTTATCCCCTCCTAGCTATAGATTATTAATAAGAATTTTCATTTAGGATTTTTCTTTTTTTAATGTTTGTTCATATATATCTGTGTTTGCATCTTTAATTTCTTGTCTTGTTCACCTTTGATTAACAGGTGGTTACATTTGTTAGTATATCTGATTTAAAATTAAATTTGTTATTATTTATGCATATTAATAATTTCAGCCCCACATTTATTTAATGATTATGATTTTAATTTTTGATTGTTGAAATTCTTTAGGGAGAGTTATATGTAATAACTACACATGTCATTAATACACACACACACACACACATATATATATATATATATATAATAAAGTAACTTACAATTCGAATTTCAAAAGATAAACAAAATGACTTTTGTTATTCGCAGTTGAGATCGTTTTAAATTTTATTTTGAAATTAATCTAACGGTTAATATTAACACTCTAAATTTAATAGGAAAAATAGGGGCCTAAGCGTGTGTTTAACATGACTTTTTAAAAGTACTTTTAAGAATTATTTTTTATAAGTACTTTAAAAAAAATAGTGTTTGAAACCGTCTCACTACTATCTCTACCACCATCCCCACTACTTCTACCACCACCACCACTACCTCTACCACCACCACCATCACCACCGCCACTGCCACCGCCTCCACCACCACCGCTATCGCCTCCACCATCACTGCCACTGTCACTATTACCATCATTGTCGCCACCATCCCACGTCACCACCACTGCCATCGCTGTCGCCACCACCACCACCACTGTTGTCGCCGCTGCCACCATCATTGCCACCACAGTCATTGCCACCCACCACCACCATCACCGCTGTCGTTGCCACCACCATCGTCGCTACCGCCACTACCACCACTATCACCGCCACCCTTGCCGTCACCACCACTGCTGCCACCATCACTGTCATCCACCACAACCATCAATGTCTCTTATCACCACCACTACAGCCCACCACCTCTCACCCCTATTACAAATCGATGTTTAAATTATTTTATCTATTCTTTATATTTGTGATTTGATTTTGGATATGAATACAAATATGTTTATTGTTTATCATTTTTTATTACTCTGTGCTTTCAGGCACAAGCAATAACTAATATATATATAGATGTTGTATATTCTATCTTTAACCTAACCATTATATACATTGGACTTACTTACATGAGGACTAGCCGTTGAAGCCATATATCCCATATATTCATATAGCTTTAAAAGAATAATGGCTATCCATTAATGTATAAATAGACAAGCATTTTATCTTCCGTTGATATAGAGAAACAACTCTCATATACATATTCTCCTTCATTCTTTACTTGTTTCAATGTGTTTTTGTTAGTATATATGATTTAAAATTAAATTTATTATCATTTATTCATATTAATAATTTTAACCCCACATTTATTTTATGATTATGATTTTTTGATTGTTGAAATTCTTTAGGGGGAGTTATATGTAATAACTACATATATCATTAATATATATATATATATGTTGTATATTATAGTCTTAACTAACCATTATGCACATTGGAGTTACTTACTTGAGGACTAGCCATTGAAAGCCATATATCCCATATATTCATATAACTTAAAAAGAATAATGGTTATCCATTAATGTATAAATACACATGTGTTCTATCTTCCTTTGATATAGAGAAGCAACTCACATATACATATTCTTCTTCATTTTTTACTAGTTTTAGTGTGTTTTGTGGGCAATTTGGGTGAGATCAGTTCGTTATAGAGAGGGTCACACCTACAACGTAGCTTCTTTCTGATTGTTGTGTCTTGGGAAAAGAACATCAGAAAACTCGGTGCGGAGAGGACATATCCCTTCTTAGGACAGCGTTCATCTTGCACCTCAATCCAAGTTATTCTAAACTTATTTTTGATTTAAATTCCATTGAGTTTATTTGATATATTTGCATCTATATGAATATGTGGTTTTATTTAGTTATATTTTCTAATAGTTTTGTGGACAACTTGGGTAAGATCAATTCGTTATAAAGAGGTTTACGCCTACACCATAGTTTTTCTCGGATTGTTGTATCTTGGGAAAAGAACGTTGAAAAACTCTGTACGAAAGAGACATATCTCTTCTTAGGACAGCGTTTATCGCGCCTCAATCTAGGCTATTCTAAACTTATTTTTGATCTAAGTTCCATTGAGTTTTTTTGATATATTTATATCTATATGAATCTATGATTTTATTGATTTATTTTTCTAACAATATTGCATACCAAGTAGGCGATCGTTCTGGTCATGGCGTAGATGGTGGTAAAGACATTATATTTTGGGTAATTGTGGTAGTGATATATACCGTATTGTGACAGAGGTAAACCTTCAATGATTAGAATTCACCATTTTTGTAAGATTTAACTCATATTAAATAAAGTTTAATGGTCATGTTTCACACTTCTTTAATTTTGAGTTTAAATTTCACTTACAATTGTTCCATGGTTTTTAATACCACTAATAGGGAATCCATGAATTTACCAGAATATACAAGTGCAGTTTATAAATATCAATTTTGAAGCTTACGAGACGTTCATATAACAAATTTTAGCTAGGGCCGGAGTTATTAACCAACAAATATTGGAATGCTCCTCAATATATACTTCAAAGTTATCATCAATATAGGCTTCAAAGTATTTATAGCATAATTAACAAAATTGTACGATTCTTCATTCGATTCGTACAATTTAATTTGATATAGGTATAAAACGATTTATATCTTATATGAGAATCGTTTTTAGAGTCGAATCACATTTAAATTGTATTATTCGATTCATATCGCACGAATCGTATAATTCAGTCACTTTTTTAAAAATCTAAATTTTTTGTAAAATGACGTCGTTTTGTCTGTTAAACAGTAAAACAACATCATTTTGTTTGTAGAGGAACTTACGCCCTAATAAAAAAATAGCCTCGTTGTTCTCTCTCTCTCTCCCTCTCTCTCTCTCTCTCGCTCTCGTCTAAAACTCGTCTCACGCTGTCTGAAACTGAAAATTACAGCTGAAGTTCTCTCATCATTGGCTCAAGGTATGCCTCCTACTCCTCTTCTTCTTCTTCTTAACAATTTTCTTTTTTGTTTTTAATTGAATTATTCTATCTCATGTCACCATATTTTAAAATAAAATTTGATTTTTGCTTCCAATTCTTTTATGGATAATTTATTAGGTTCTATTTTTTTGTTTCAAAATAATGGTCTATATGTTTTCTCCCAATCAATTTTCTTATTTGTTTTTTTTTCATTCATGTTTGTAACTTAATCTGTTCTGAATGTCATTGTTTTGGTTCTTGAATAATCATGGTTTCTTGAATAATTTTTTATTTCAAGTTGTTGAATTTGAAAACGGTTAAGTAAAAGATAAAAAAAAACAAAAAATTAGTGTCTTTCCATTTAAACGACATAATTATGTTAATTAATTATTTTTAGAATACAATAATATTCAATATTCTATTTTAAAAATATAAATATTATTTTTTTTATTTTTATTTAAATTTTATGTTAAAATCTTATGATTCGTGATTCTGAAATTTATCTGATTCTATCACCATAAGGAAGAAAATTTCGCAATAAGACCCTACACAAACGTAAACTTTAAAAGCATGAAAGACAAAAAATAATTGTCTATGCGGCCGATGGGGCAGTGACGTGATAAACAACGTCATCCTCCGAAAGTATTGTCGTGAACTTGTTCACCCTTCAATTGTTGCATTAGTCCACTGGTAATCCAGTGACTCATCGTTGTAAATATCGCACCACTCCTTCACTAGCATCTTGATATCTTCTCTCTCCATGTTCTCTTCTTTGCCAGTGAACCTCCTTGGCTTTGAACCCGCAGCACAATAGTGAACAACTTTCACTTTGTCGAGCTCAATATTCTCGAGATGGCGCCACAACATGGCCAAGACCAAGTTGTAAATTGAAGGGATAGGCCTGTAGATGTCCCTAAAGAACATGTTCAAGAAATCTTGCTCGGCAAAAGAGGTAGGAGAAGTGACTTTGAGGGTCTCCAAGAGGTCATCATAAATGGAGAGGCTGGGCTCATTGACAAACATCCCAGCATTGAAGTAGAGAGGAGGCTTAGCCGCTTAGGTCCCAACTCAGCTGCCCACTGAAATTTATTTGGGCACTGTTGGCAGTATCCTACTATATACTGCGGGCTATGACTCCAAGTTTTCTCACAAAACAATCCATCACAGCATAAAAGTAACCACTTGGCATGTCAAAGAGGTGGTCGATATTGTCAAACACCTGGATGTCTCCATCCAAGTATATCATCTTGTTGTACTCCACTAACTGTAGAGTAAAGAACGTTTTACATTATTACAAACCAAATTGGAAATTGTAACATTTACCTAAAAAAACTAGAAATAACAACACACATATATACACATTATATTACATGTCACCCAGTGCATCTAAAGGGCACGTTTGCCTAGTCCACCAAGATCAATTGGTGGGATCAGTCATCATTGTAGTTAATGACATAGTAACGTCATGGCAAACTGAGTCTAATTATCCGGTGGGTACATCAAAAGACACCCTAACTAATATTGCGACACTATGATTCATTATTTATGCAATGGAACACACCAAGAACAAATACATGTTCACTGTTAATTAACTTGAAAGCTTACCTCCCAGATACGAAGCTTGGAGTAGTTGATGACATAGTACGCCATGGCAAATTGAGTCTGGTTATCCGGTGGGTACACTGGCTCGATCTCACGAATAATACAACCCTGAGACACCAGTATACGGCGGTGCTCCTCCGGGACATCTGGAAGAACCGCCACGACAAGAGGTTAAGCACTTTTTACTTTTCTCAACCCTTTAGCCAAGCCAACCACACCTTTCACATAGTCACCATTACCTGCCAAGAAGGTAACATTTGCTCGGCTAGAGAGACTAGCAGCCTTGGCTTGACCCGTGGTGGGCTTGGTTGCAGCACTAACGAGGTCAGGAGCCATTTGGTTTGTTCTTAGAGTTGATTTGAAGTTTGTAAGAGAAGAAGAAAAGGATCGTGAATGTTTTCAAAGAAGGAAAATAACTTAGCTGTGAGGTTGTTGGTAATGGAGACTTGGGGTTGTTTGTTGAGCAATGTTATTAGATTTAATTTATTGATCTAATTTATTATGATCTTTGAATTACTGTGGAGTTTATAAAATAATAAAACTTGATGTTAATCTAATAATTTTATTAAAAATATATCATTATGTTAACAAATTAAATTAAATTTTTAAATTCAAATAATACTACTGACGTTTAAATAAGCGTCACTGTAGAATCAAATTGAGTTGATTGGATAAATGAAAATGAAAATGACGTCGTTGTCGGCCATATAATGCGGGAAATTTTTGGATTAATGGTACGTGTGGTGCGGGACTTTGATCTAACGGTGAGCAGTATCTCGATTAAAAAAAAGATATTCTTGAGGTTTGGGCGGTGAAAGAAAAAGGGTTTACGTTACTTTGTTTACATATAACTACGTTGACATATACGTTTCTTAATTTGAATTTTTAGTAATACTATATTGGTCATATTTTGAAATCAAATTTAGAGTTCAAATGACATGACAGTAATTTTTTTATTTGGTATTGATGATACCCCAAACAAGCCCTAACTATGAGCTCAGGAAAAGAGATCAGGTCAGGAAAGACACGAAAAACTCAGAGAACCAGAGGTAGAGCTCCCTTTGGGGAGATCGTAGCAGACCCAACCAAGAAACAGATGGATGACTGCGGAAATTGAGCCCAATGCATGAAACTCTCAACCAACTAAGATTCTCTCCTAAAATCAAGGAGGATCCTATGAATAATTGACAAAGATCTCGGCTGAAATCCCACAAAATAGAGAGCAGCCTTCTAAATAGTATATAACGCCTCATTGAGAGAGGAGGATCAGAGAAAAACTCTAATTAGATTATACATTGTACTGTAATACATTCAAGTAATCAATAGAGAAAAAAAGGATCAAGAGCCTCCATTAGAAAGTGGATTAGCCTAGCTCTAGAGCCGGTTAACCAATATATTCCTATTGTGCAAATTCTCCTACCTCCTAAGAAACACTTCATCACTGTCATTATGAAGTTGGCAGCCTAGATTCACCTTTGGTCCCACGCACTCTGTTCACCCACGTTAGTCTGCACCATCAGTTTGACGTCGTCTGTAGGAACGATTGTTCCTATTACAAATAAGCTGATCTCTCAGTGACTGATGGTATCAACACGAAACATGAGTAGAAGTCAAACAAACCCACCTCGAATACAGGATCAACAGGAAGCCACCAATGGCAAATAGCCCGAGAACATCATAGAGACTGATCCTCCCATGGGGAATCCCCCTACGAATAACGAGATGGAGGCCCTCCACCTCGTTAATCAACGTTTGTTAAAATAAAACGAAGAGCTCTTAAAGCTCTTACAGCGCCAGGAGGCACGTCCGGCCCAAGAAGGTCAGAATAGTCCCCGTCACAGGGATTAACAACACCTTAATCCACTCAAAGAAGACAACGAAGGAGGTGGAGAACAGTCAGACCTTGGGGCAGGTTCGCCAACTACCCCTAGAAGTGGGCACAATGAAGAAGTACAAAGTCAAAACCATGAAGCTGAAAAGAATGATGTCTTCCTTTATTAGTAGGAGAGAATGAAACAATATTGGAAACAACTCTTCAAGGGCATCCAACAGGAGCTCAGCCACATGAAGGAAGTGGTCAGAAGTAAAGCTCCAGCTACAATGGACGCCTTGGTACAGCAGACTGAATCTCCATTCACGCCTGGGGTGTTGCATTTTTCCCTCCCCCAAAATTCAAGATGCCACAAATAGAGTCATTGGATGGCAGGGACCCCATGGACCACCTCAACACTTATAAGAACCAGATGAAGTTACACGGGTACTAGGACTCCATACGCTATCGAGCCTTTGCCATCACTTTGAAGGGTTCAGCCTTAGCATGGTTTAACAGGCTCCCCCCGGCCTCAATCTCTCCCTTCAAAGAACTTTTCATTTCCTTCGTATCCCACTTCATAGGGGCTTGGACCTATAGAAAGCCAAGCTATCACCTTTTGAATGTGAAACAGGGACCTTAAGAAAACCTCAGGTCTTATATCCAAAGATTTAATTCGGAGTCATTAAAGGCGGATGTCCCAGACGAAAATTTTGTCGTCATTGCCTTCATAGCTGGTCTAGGGGTACAATCTAAAGATTTGATATTCTCCATATCAAAAAATTCCCAAGCAAGCATGGCCGAGGTGCTTGTCAAAGCAGAGAAATATATAAGCGGCAAAGAACCTCTTCTTTCTAAGGTGGGGAGCTCTTTTGCACATAGAGATAAGGGAAAGGAAAAGAAAAAGAGGAACCAAAGTCCCAAGAGAGAGAGGGAAAGAAACAGATCTCCAAAGAGAGATAGATCTCCCAAAATAGATAAAGAGCGATCCCAAAAAAGAATGGGGAACGTTAGAGACCGCTTAGGATCCCCGCAGCCTGAACTACAGCCGAGGTATGCACCTCAGCAATATACCCCTCTCACTGCAACAGTGTCCCAGATCCTATACGAGGTGCAGAACGAGAAATTCCTAAGGCGACCTCCACGAATGAAGGCAGCTCTTAGCTAAAAGAGACCCTACGGAGTATTGCAAGTATCATAGGGATCATGGTCATCACACCAACGATTACATTCAGCTAAAGAAGGAGATCGCCTTCTTGATCCAGAGGGGGCAGTTACAACGATTTGTTGCCCATGACAACCAGAACAGGGCTACCACGGGCACCTCAATAACAAGCCCCTGCATAGTACTAACAACCCTTAAGGGAGATCAAAGTGATAACTGGAGGATTTGCTAGTGGTGGAGAATCCAGTGCAGCCAAGAAAGTACACCTGTGCAGGATTAGAGCTGGCGAAGCGCTAGTAGTGCACACCGTGTCCAAAATACCTAGGCTGCGCACAACCATCACTTTTTTGGATTCAGACTTGGAAGGTTGCCAATAATCCCATGATGACCCGTTGGTGGTAAAGGCCATTGTGTCTAACCAAACGGTTCATCGAGTTCTAATTGACAATGGGAACTAGATCGACATCATTTTCGCCTCTGTCTTTGACAAAATTGGCATAGGAAGGGAGAAGCTTGAGCCAGTAAGTGCTCACTTAATGGGATTCTCAAGAGAGAGGGTGTTACCCCTGGGATCCATCCAACTCGTGCTCACTATGGGGGACCCTCCTTGTCAAGACACCACCACTGTGAAATTCCTGGTGGTTGACGCCCCTTTTGCGTACAATATGCTACTTGGGAGACCATCCCTCAATGCAATGAAGGCTATCCCCTCAGCATATCACTTGGTCATAAAATTTTCTATAGAAAATAGAGTTGAAATGGTCTGAGAAGACCAGCAAATAGCCAGGGGAATGCTACCTGGCCTCAGTGAAGCAGAAAGAAGTTGAAAATATCTAGCTAGATGAGCTTGACATGAAAGACTAGTTGGACACTAGGCTCATGCCGTCAGAAGAAATAGAGTCAGTCCAGCTCGATGAGGAGCCTGAACATATTGTTTACATGAGATCTAAGTTGAGTAGAGAAATGAAAGACCTACTTACCCAGTTCCTGAGGAAGAACATGGGGGTGTTCACTTAGAAGCAAGAGGACATGGAAGGCATTGACCCCTCAGTCATCACACACAAGCTAAGCGTGAATCTCATTTGCAAACCTATTAAACAAAAGCGGAGAATTTTTGCTCTAGAACGCCAGAAGGCAATTAACGAGGAGGTCAGTAAACTCCTCCATGCCGAAGCCATCAGAGCGGTGAACTACCCTACCTGATTGGCGAATGTGGTGCTGGTCAAGAAGACCAATGGGAAATGGTGGCTCTGCATTGATTTCACCGATCTCAATCGAGCATGCCCCAAGGACAGCTTTCCCTTACCTCGAATCGACCTGATTGTGGATGCCACTGCTGGGCATGAGCTCCTCAGCTTCATGGATGCTTTCTCAAATTATAATCAGATCAGGATGGACCCAGTGGACCAGGAGAAAACATCATTTGTGACTGAACAGGAAACTTACTGCTACCAGGTCAGGCCTTTTGGATTGAAGAATGTTAGAGCCACCTATCAGTGCCTAGTGAATAGAATATTCTAGAAGCAAATTGGGGCATCCATGGAGGTCTATACCGACGATATCTTGGTAAAATTACTAAGGCAGAGCTACACATCGAGCACCTAGCAAAATTATTCCAAATTCTCAAGGAATACAAGATAAAATTCAACCCTGCAAAGTGCGCCTTTGGGGCATCAGTAGGGAAGTTTCTGGGATTCATAGTCAACAGCAGAGGAATCGAGGCTAACCCAGAAAAGGTTAAGGCAGTTCTAGATATGTGACCACCGTCCAACATCAGGGAGATCCAATGTTTGACAAGAAGGATAACCGCCTTGAGTCGTTTTGTATCCAAATCAAGTGACAAGTGCCAACCTTTCTTTCAGGTCTTGAAGAAGGCATTTTAGTGGGACACCCAGTGTGAGGAAACCTTCAAAGCACTGAAGGAGTACCTAAGCTCTCCCCCTATCATGGTAAGCTCCTTAGAAGGGGAAGTGCTTACTCTTTATTTAGCTGTCTTAGATTTCTTAACCAGCGTAGCAATAGTTAGGGAGCGAGATAGAGCTCAGCAACTAGTTTACTACTGTAGCAAAGCTCTGAGGGGGGCAGAGGAGAGATATCCAAAGATGGAAAAACTAGTTTTGGCCTTGGTGACTACGGCTAGGAGACATAGACCATATTTTCAGACTCATACTATCGAGGTTCCAACAGATTAGTCAATGAAGCAAGTGCTGCATAAACCATAGTTTTCAGGAAGGCTAGTTAAGTGGGCAATAGAGCTCAGCGAATTTGATATTAGGTATAAGCTAAGGACTGTAATCAAAGGACAAATCTTGACAGATTTCATCGCAGAATTCACCACAGTAACAGCAGCGAAAGCCACACTGCTAATACCTAACCTTCCCGTATGGAAAGTTTCGGTAGACGGAGCTGCCAATGCCCAAGGAAGCGGCGCAGGATTGATCTTGACCTCTCCAGATGGAGTAGACGTGGAATACGCCCTCAGATTTGGGTTTAAGGCTTCAAACAACGAGGTAGAATATGAAGTTGTCATTGTTGGGCTCAACCTTACTTATTCAATGGAGGCGGAGCAGCTAGAGATCAACAGCGATTCCCAGCTTGTCGTGAAACAGATAGAGGAGTCATACGAGGCTAAGGGTGAGAAAATGGTTCTCTACCTCAGAAAGGTACATGAATTAATCAAGAAGTTTGTGCAAGTTAAGTTCAAGCATGTTCCTAGAGCCGAAAATTCGAGAACAGACGCCTTGGCAAGGTTGGCAAAAGTTTCGCAGGAGAATTTGGATAGGTTAATTCCAGTGGAGCATTTAGCAGAACCATCTGCATGCATTGAAGATGAAGAAGTTCTGCCTGGACAAGCACCACTGAGCTAGATGGACCCCATCAGAGGGTATCTTCAAAATGGGACTTTGTCGAAAGATTCCAAAGAAGCTGCAAAACTAAGGGTTAGGTCAAATAAATTTTCTATTTTGCAAGGAAACCTGTACAAATGGGGATTTTCAACACCTCTACTCAAATGTGTGGGAGATGAAGATGTTAATTACATACTTAGAGAGATCCATGAAGGAGTCTACAACAATCACATCGGAGCTCGGACCCTAACAGGAAAAGCATTGAGGCAGGGGTACTACTGGCCCACTATGCTCAAAGATGTTGCAGATCTGGTCAAGAGATGTAAAGCTTGCCAAGTACACACCAACATTCTCTACTGCCCACCAGAGCTTCTAACATCGGTGGTGAGCCCCTAGCCTTTTCAACAATGAGATTTAGATATACTTGGACCCCTCCCTACAGAGGTTGGACAATACAAGTTCGCCATTATTTGAGTGGACTACTTCACCAAATGGGTAGAGGCAGAGCCTTTGGCAACAATTACAAAACAAAAAGTCCAAAAATTTGTCTGAAAGTCGATAATTTATAGGTTTGGGATTCCAAGGGCAATTGTTTAAGACAATGGAAAGTAGTTTGATAACCTTAAGTTCAAGAAGTTTTGTGCCGAGCTGGGGATAAAAAATTTCTTTTCAGCCCTAGCTCATCCCCAATCCAAAGGGTAGACAAATGTCACCATTCAAACAATAAAGACCACCCTAAAAACTAAGTTGGAAGCATTGAAAGGAAAATGGGTGGAGCAGCTCCCTAAGATGTTATGGGCTTACAGAACCACAACTAGGACCGCCACTCGGGAAACTCCGTTTACTTTGGCTTTCGAAACTGAAGCAGTGGCTCCCGTGGAGATAGGGTTCCCGTCCCCTAGAACTGAGTTTAGCGACGCAAGGCATAATGATGAGGCGCTGCTACTCAACCTCGATCTATTGGATGAGAAGAGAGATGAGGCCTTATAGCGTATAAAGCATTATCAAAGGAAGACAGTCAGGTACTACGACAAGAAAGTAAAGCACAGGAGTTACAAGGTAGGAGATCTAGTGCTTAAAAAACTACTGCTTGTAAGGAAGGACCCTTCCCATGGGAAACTAGGCCTAAACTGGGAAGGTCCTTATATCATATCAAGGTTTATCAGGCGGGGGAACTATGAGCTGCAAACTGAGGAAGGAAAAATTCTACCTCATTCTTGGAATGCAGAACACCTTAAGAGGTTTTTTCAGTAATTTTTTTGTAATCGAATTATTCTTTCAATCAAATTGAGAACTTTTGACCCTCCCTTGTATGTGCCTGCAAAAAAAGCTTTCAACTCAAAGATGAGCTCTCTAGCTCATAAAACTGAGATGAGCTTGTCAGCTCATAAAACTGAGATGAGCTTTCCAGCTCATAAAACTGAGATGAGCTCTCCAGTTCATAAAATTAAGATGAGCTTTCTAGCTCATAAAATTAAGATGAGCTCTCCAACTCATAAAATTAAAATGAGCTTTCCAGCTCATAAAATTAAGATGAGCTCTTCGACTCATAAAACGAAGATGAGCTCTTCAGCTCATAAAATAAAAATGAGCTCCTTAGTTTATAAAAAGAGCTCTATAACTTACGATGAACTCTTCAGTTCATAACAAGAGCTCTGTAGCTCAAGATGAACACTTCAGTTCATAAAAAGAGCTTCGTAGTTTACTATAGATACTTTAGTTCTTAAAAAGAGATCTATAGCTCATGATGAACTCTTTAGTTCATAACAAGAGCCCTATAACACATGATAAACTCTTCAGTTCATAAACAGAGCTCCATAACTCATTATGAATAGTTCAGTTCATAAATAGAGCTCCATAGCTCACTATGAACAGTTCAGTTCATAAAAAGAGCTCTATAGCTCAAGATGAACTCTTCGGTTCATAAAAAGAACTCTATAGCTCACAGCTTACTCTACCAGTTCACTCAAAATGGTCCAGAAGCCTAAGAATAGAGACATAACTAGATTCAAAATTACAAGTTCAAGAGTCCACAAAAGAATCAGTAACCATCAAATAAGAACAAAGGCTTATATATCTAGCAGCAATACGAAGGCAAAAAAGATTACAAGAGATATTCTCAGTCCTTATTCTCCCTTTAAGCGTATCCGGAGCTCAGCAATTTCCTCCTTCAGACGGGTATTTTCGTCTTTTAGCTCATCCCTTTCCTTCTGAGCTTCTGTCAGAAGATTTACAAGTTTCTGCCCAGATAAGGAAAATAATATTATAGCTAGAGAAGATCCAGATAAAGAAGAGGAGTCACTGGCATGACCACTTTTACGTTTCCTAGAGGAAGTACCAATGACCTCAACCTCATCAGATTCAGAAGGACAGGAATAAGCACAATCTGGGTAAGAAACAAAGTCTATAGCAGCACCGATAGTACTGAACATAAATAAGTTATCTGGCATCACCAACTAAGAGTAAGGCATAGGCTCAACTTCAATCATCTGATCAATTCGCATCTCCTCTAATAGATCCAATTCAGAAGGACCTACCAACCAAATTAAATCCTACGATTAGGAGACTACATCAAAAGACCTGAACAAATACAAGTTATCGAGATACTTTCCTGAATAAGAATAGCTCCTCCAGGATCTGGGAACTTTGCACTCTTTGTAGTGCATCTCTATGGACCTCCAAGAATTCCTAGTAACATAAAAGAAGTGATTGACTCATCCCTCAAAAGGAGAATGAAGGTCAAACACCAGACGCCGCAGCTTGAAGTGCCTTCACCAAAAATAGATAAAGCACGGGACCTCATCTTCCTCGACGTCGAAAAAGTAGAAGAATTCTCCTACAGTGAAAAACTTGTCATCACCACGCAAGCGCCAAAACAGAAAGAAACTGATCATGATCGCCCACCCCTTGGGAGAAAGACGAGAAAGACATAACCCACAATAAGCCAAGATGTAACCAACAGCGGGATGAATGGGGAGACATAACCCTATGTCCAAAGCCCCCTCAAAGAAGCAAGTCTCCCGTCGAGGGAGATAATTGTAGGGCTCGTTAGAAGATGGGGCTCGTAAAGCTAGTTTCACCTCAAGAAAGAACTTCTTCTTTATCCCGACTAAGTCTGAGGATGACAATGACGAAGGCACTAAGTAACAGGTCTGCCACTCCCACTCGATTCCGCAGGAGCTTCGTTCCCTGAACAGGGGGGAGATTGGGACAACCATTGGAGTTGCAGGAAGACAAAGAGGAGACGTATGAGGAAGATAACAAAGATGAAAAGCTTTAGTAGGGAATGAATGTTCACGGAATCAAAAATTCAAGATATTAAAGAATCAAGAAACACGCTGAACCCAAAGGCGGCGGACATTTGAGTTTCCAAATTAAGGCAGCAAATATGTTTAAGGAAGGCAAAAAAATGTGAACAATACAAGAGGAGTTAATGACAGATTCTACCAATCATAAGCTATTAAATAGCCAAGGAAGGCTTGATACAGCCTTGGAAAAGCCCAGGAGGTCGAATTCTTTCCTCGGGTATGACGGGGTTCAATAATTTAAATAGTTGGATCACATCTCAAAAGAGACTTCTCAGATTTATTTGGGCTGACCAAAAGGGGAACTCTATTCCTGAGGCACAATAAGGCTTCGTGAGGATAAGCAGCTGCTAGAACCATATCCCCAGCAAAGCTAGCAAATGCACTAGAAGCAACCATACCTTACTCTTTACACCCAGCAACAAGGTGAAACCTTCCAAGAATGAAACTAGATTTTCAGGGGTCAATAAGCTCTTCAGACCCTAATGGATTTCTGGAAGGTCTGCACCAAGGATTTTCAAGCTCCGGGGAAGTAAGAGCTCAGTCAGGGGTATACATGGTAGCTCTGAGCCCCGTTGCCTCAAGGAGATCTAAATGACTCCTCGAAGCAAGGGGGAAGGGGGAAAGAGGAACATAAACAGTTATGTAACTTAGCAAAAATGTGACAATAGACAAGCCCTAAGGAAACAGAGGCTTATTAGTAGAGGTTCGTACAAGGCCAACATCTAGGAACGCTCAGAGAAAGAGAATTCTTGTGATGAGGTTAGATTAGCAGAAGAAAATAATAGCTTCAACATTTTCCCGATACTCCTTATCCACCTCAAGCATTTTCAGCACTCGATGAGCCAAAAAAAAATAAAAAATATAACATGAGGTGCAACATAATTTGAGAAATAAGGTAGAACTCAACCCCTGACTAGGGAGGTAAGATATTTTTTCAGAGATGTCAGCTCGTATGGTTGTATGGACCTTCTGATACATCTCCTCGAAAAAACCTTATGTGGACCTCGGGTTAGACTTCTAGAAAGGCTCATCTTCCAACAAAGTTCTCATGTATGTAGCAACATGGCCTCCATAGATGTACTTGTGATGGACCTCAACGTCAAGTTGCTTACTCTCTTTCCCAAATTCAGCAAACCTCTTGTCACTGTGAGGAATGTTAAGTCCACCATCCAATACTCCCTTTGGGGTTGAGGTCTACTTGTATTTCTGCTAAGTTTTTTGATCTTTGAGTTCTAAATGTGTGTCAGTATCACAATTATAACTCAGAAAGGCTAAAAGAATGGTGTGCAGCTTTTCAAAACAAGGATTATATTTCAGAGCACGAAATTGGAGCTTACATTCAAAAATACTGGATATCACAACAACAGTTCAGAAAAGATCATGAATCAGATGTGCAAAAACAGAAGTTACGATCCAAGAATTCGAGTTGTTCAAAACAAAACCAGAAATTATAGCCTAATATCCTAATTTTCTGAAGACGAAGTAAGTGAATGGTCTTGCGGATCAGCAGATGAAGTTTCAGTAACAGGAACGGAGCCCAGGAGCTCAAAAGATAAGGGCCCAAATGGCAGAGGAGCAGAATTCTCAGGGGTGCTAGTCCCAAGGGCCTCCACTCTAGCTATTGGCAAATCTTGGGCAAGGGCCTCAGTCACGAGGTCAGCAAAGAGGGAAGTATTAATAAGAGCAGCTATAGGAGAGGACATTTTAGTGCCTTCTAGAGCCCTAACAGAAGCGACAAGAGCTAAGGGATTATCATCACCCTCTGAGTCACTCTTCTCCAACTCCTCCTCAGTGGGGATAGCAAAGTCAAAGTCGAGGTCTGGATAGGCCTTCTCCGCTTTGCGCTGAAAGGTCAGCCATCCTGAGGCCCACTTGGTGGTGACATCATCCTTCAACTCGGCTATTATGTCATCCCTATCCCTGAAAGTTGTCTTCTGCACCTTGAGCTCACCACATAAGCCCTCGTTCGTCTCAGTCAGGGTAACATACTCCTTTATAAGGCTCTTGAGGGAGCTCCGATCATCGAAGGCTTCCTAGCTAGCTTTGGTCCAGGCATTGATTTTGAGTAGCAGCTCTTCCTTAGTCATCCTCAGCTTATCCTTGAACTTCTTCTCTCTTTCCTCAGCCCTATCCTTAGCAGCTTGAAGGCCTTCGTAGTCAGAGGCCTGCTTCTCCATTTGCTCCTCGAGCTTTTGCACCTGAGCTCTAAGGCTCTCATTGTCAAAGGTCTCAGCGATCTTAAACTTTTATGTCTTCAAAGCTTTGGCAGAGTCCTCCGAAGATCGGACCCTACCCATCAAGTTCTTCAAATGGAGAGCCATCTATGGACAAAAAAAGGAAACAGGTATAGATCAGCACAATTCAACCGTGCCAAGCTAAGAGCGAGTGTAAAAATACTTATAGTGGCTACTCCTTGGAGATTTGAGTAGAAAGAGGCCTCAGGGGGCATGGTAGAGGCCCTCTCAATATCGAATTCAGGGAGAATGAATAAAATGGCCCCAGAAGTCAACTCAGCATTGTCGAAGAATGAGTCTTCATCAGTCTCCTTGTCCTCCTTTTCGAATTTGGGACTCCGGAGAAGTAGCTAGAATGGTTGCTCAGATGGTCTAGGGGGTGTAGAGTCTGGCTGAATTCCAGTAATTAGCCCCAAGGCTCCCTTAACCTCAGAAGAGGTGGGGGAAGCCAGCCTTGGCTCAGAAGACTTTTTGGGGGCAAACTAGGCCCCTTGAAAAGGAGAAGGGGCCGGGAATTGAGATGAGGGAGTTTGTCCTCTTTTGCCCAAGCTAAGAGAAGAGGGTACTTTCAATTTCTGCACTTTAGCCCTGTCAACGAGGCTGCCTCCAGAGCTGGTCTCAGTCTTCTGTTTGCCACTTTTTCTACTTTTCTTCAATAGGTCAACCTTAGCCTGGAGTTCCTCAGAGATAGATTTCATTATGGAGGAGCCTGGGAGATCTGAACCAAACAAGTTAAACTGGAAAAAGGAAAAAGAAGGGAAGGCAAGGGAACCAACTTAGAAAGTGTTACCTTCTATGTTTTCAGGTCTAACAATTGAGATGGGGAGCAGAGCTTCTATCGATACCTCAGGAGGACTAAATTCCTGTGTTACTAAGACCCAGGGCTTGATGAGCTCGGAGTACTTCTCTGGATACACTTCTCCAACTTTCGCTTCACCCTCTTGTCCTCAAGCACTGAGCTTAGGTTGAATGCCTGAAAAATAATACAAGGAGTGCAAAGGTCAAAAACGATAACTCGATAATTTCTAAATCAAAGCTCAACCAATTCGAGCAAGGACTCACCTAAGTTGTCAGGGGCAGACCAAGTTCTAAGGATACCTAGAGTAACAGTTCTGTCAGCAGGGTTGTACTCTCAGTTGGTGCCCCCAACGAAAAAACATTATTTCTTCCAACCTTTATGGGAGCTCGAAAGGTGAGTAATGATCTACCTAGCCGTGGTTCACTTGGAGATATATAAGAAACCCTCTGATGAGGTGAACTTGATATTAAAAAGATCTACAAGCAAGGAAAGGTTTGGGACCCCGAGCTCATGGTTCTTAAATAAAATTAGAAGACCCACCAGTACACCCCAGAAATTAGGGGAGAGCTGAGAAGGGCAGACGTTGAAGTGTTGCAAAACACTCTTGATGAAGGGATGCATAGGGAAGCGAAAGTCATTCTCAAAAGCAATCACAAAGAAACAGACTTTCTTATGAACTTGGGCAACATATAAGGTGTATTTATTTGGACACCATGAGGAAAATCGTAATGAGCACTGAGAATTTTCATAAGAGAAGAGTCAACCTCACTGGGTCCTACGAGTTCAGCATGCTTAAAGGCAGCCCCTGTGCCCACTGCGCTGTCAGAGACTCCTACCCCACTCACCTTGTCCTTACCTTTGTTAGTATTAGGGGGCACAGAAAAATACTATATGGGTGGTTCCTCAGTAATTTTCTCGGCATCGATAGCATCTACACTGGAGAAATTGTTGATTTTCTCGCCCACATCCCCTAAATCAGTGTCCTCTTAAGCAGACCTTTCCCCCAAGAGAGAAGTAGAGGAGTGAGTAGCTCTAGAAGGAGTAGACATGACTAGACAAGAGAAAGGTAAATTCAAAGAACGGTATATAGGAGGAATACTAATTAAGCACTCTCTAATAACCCTAGGGTCAACGCAGTAGCTTCTAACAGTAAGGATTCGCACGATGGAAGACCAGTCCACGAAGTGGGGAAGAGGAGACAAGCATTACTTTTGATCCCAAAAGTAAAAGAACTGAAAAGCCTAGAAATTAAATTGCCACCTCGAATTCGTGGGATCTAGAACGAGAAAAGGTGAAAAAGGGACAAAAGGGCGTACCTAGTTAGGAAAGAGCAACGAACAGCAACCTAGAGCGAAATAGAAAAAAGGGAGAAATGCGAATCTTCAAATCAAACCCACAAAACTCGATCTTGAGCGAGGAATCAGAGAACTCCAAACCAGAAAGCCAGGAAATCATAAGAAGAGAGAAGCAACAGAGAAGTTAAACAGTGGAAAAGGGCGGTTCAGATAGCCGTTTGAGCATCTAAAGCTTGAGAGATGTGGGCTGAAACTTATGTGGGAAATGAGGAAGCCATGATTGTTGAAAACCGTCAAAAAGGCCTCACTCACGTGCAAGCTAAGGGCAGTCACGTGCAGATCCAGCTCGGTTTCAAAAATAGCTCAACCCCTGCCTAGGCCTGCTTGAACCAGGGGCTGGGGGGCAACTGATGATACCTCAAACAAGCCCTAGCTGTGAGCTTAGGAAAGGAGTTCAGGTCAGGAGGTCAAAAAAGACACGGAGAATTCAGAGAACCAAGGGTAGAGCTCCCCTTGGGGAGATCGTAGCAAAGCCGACCAGGAAACAGTTGGATAACTGCGAAAATTGAGCCCAATGCATGAAAATCTCAAAAAACCAAAATTCTCTCCTAAAATCAAGAAGGATCTCATGAATAATTGGCAAAGATCTCGGCTGAAATCCCACAGAATAGGGAGCAGTCTTATAAATACTGTGTAACGCCTCATTGAGAGAAGAGGACTAGAGAAAAATCCTAATTAGATTATACATTGTACTGCAATACATTCGAGTAATCAATAGAGAAAAAAGGAGCAAGAGCCTCCATTAGAAAGTGGATTAGCCGAGCTCCAGAGCCGGTAAACCACTATATTCCTACTATACAAATTTTCCTACCCCCTAAGAAACACTTCATCACTCTCATTATGAAGTTGGCAGCCTAGATTCACCTTTGATCCCATGCACTCTGTTCACCCACGTTAGTTTGCACCATCAGGTATCATGTCATCAGGGTCCCAATAAAGACTCCAAATAATATGTTGTCATGTCATTTGAGCTTTAAATTTGATCATAAAATTTGGTCAGCGTAGCGTTACTGTTAAATTTTCTTGGTGGCGACCAAAGGAGTCTTATTTGTATTCATACTAAGTGATTTAATATTTGAAAATTGAAGGGAATCGAGAGTGTAATGAATTCGGATCCTATATCACCAACGATGAGATAGTATTGTGCTCAATTTTGAATTCAAATCCACTCTACCACTAGATTTCTTCAATTCCCTTACTGCTAGCTGACGTCGTATAAATTCTTATAATTGTATTCGAGTGGATCTAATTATATATGGTTAGTCATTTAATATTAAGAAATATTTAATATTATATTACACTTATACTTGATTTTCCAAATTTTCAATTTACATAACAATTAGAAGCTCAAAGGACATGTATAATTATAAGAAATCTATTAGTGAAACAAACTATAATTCGTCAAGAAAACAAAATTTTCTATTTTGAAGTTCTAATCTATATATTAGTAATTAAGGGAGAGGGGGTTTGGAAGATTCAAATTCTCTCCAATAAATTTTTCTTTTACTTTTTTCTTAACAGACCATCCATCATTAATGAATAAGGAATTCAGTTGTATACAATGTGTCCCTTTTTAATGTACTAATTATTGCTTGTGTCTGAAAGCATGAAGTAATAAAAAAATTGTCAACGATAAATATATTTGTATTTACACAAAAAATCAAATTACAAACATAGAGCAAAAAGAAAGGAATTTAAACATCGGTTATAGTGGGCGGTTAGTGGTGGTGGTGGGGTGGCGACGGTGGTAATAATGATGGTCATGGGGGTGGTGGTGGGGTGTCGATGGTAGTGGTGGTAGGGCATCGGTGGTGGTGGTGCTGGGGCGATGAGGTGGTGTGATGGTGGTGGTGCAAGGGTGGTGGGGGTAGTGGGGATGGTGGTGGTAGGGCGGTAGGGGGTAATGGTGGTGATGGCGACAGTGGTTATGGTAGGTGCAATAGTGGTTGATATGGCAGATGTGGTGGTGGGGTATCGGTGGTGGTTATGGTGGGGGCGTCGGTGGTGGTGGTGGTGGTGGGGTGATGGGGTGGTGTGATAGTGGTGCAAGGGTGATGGTAGTGGTGGTGATGGGTGGTTCCAAACGTTACTCTTTTTTTTGAAAGTATTTATGAGAAGTTAAAAGTCCTAAAAACACTTTTTAAAAGTCACTTCAAACACACATTTATGACCTTATTTTTTCTATTAAATTTGGGGAGTTAATATTAGCAATTGGATTAACTTTAAAATAAAATTTAAAGATATTTCAACCATGAAAAGTAAAAGTTATTTTGTTTACCTTTTGAGATTTAAATTGTATTATACTTTATTATATAAACTAGTTATTGTCTATGCCTAAAGGCAAGGAATAATAAAAAAAAAATGGTCAACAATAAATATATTTATATTCACACCCAAGATCAAATTATAAACATAGATAAGAGAGAAAGAAATTTAAACACTGGTTGTAGTGGGGTGAGTGGTGGTAGTGGTGGTGGGTGTCAGTGGTGGGAGAGACGATAATGGTTGTAGTGGGTGACGACGACCGTGGTGGTGGTCGTAGTTATGGGTGACAATAGTGATAGCGGTGGTTGCAATTATGGGTGGCAACGGTGATAGTGGTGGTGAGTTTGGGTGACGATGTTGGTACTGGCTGGTATGAGTGACGATAGTGGTGGTGGTGGGCGATGGGGATGGTGATTAGGAAAGGTGGTGGTGAGGTGACGACAACAATGGTGGCGGTTATGGGTTTGTGGTGGTGGGTGACGATGGGTGCTTTTTGGCGATAATGTAATGGGTATTGGTAAATAGCGATGGTGGTGGTAGGGGTGCTAGGTGTGGTGAGCGTGGGTGACAATGGGTGGCGACAGTGGTGGGCGATGATGGGTGTAGGTAGGTGTGATGGGGATGGGTAACAGTGGCTGGTGGCGATGATGGATGGTGATGGGTTTGTGGTAGTGGAAGGTGGTGGACAACAATGGTGGGGGTGGGTGTTGACAGTGGGCAACGGTCAGGGGTGGAGCCACCCTTGGGTTAGGGTGGGCACATGTCCCCCTTCAATTTTTTTTTTGGCTTCATATTAAGCATGTATTTATTGAAATAAAATTTAGATATATGTAATTGTGTCCACCTTAATATTGTGTATTAGAGATATTGATTTGAATAGACCCCTACCTAAATGATTGTTAACTTTTTGAACAATGTTAATAAAACCTAATTTAAAAACCTAATACATTGCGATATGAAGTATAATAGTGAGTCTTAATATTTAATAAACTCTATTATCTATCAAATGGTCACAAAACCATTAGGTCTCCATCAATTAAATCTCAAATTAGGTGCAACTAATATAATTGTTAACTTTTAGACATGTCCGAATATGTTTTGAACATATTGATGTTATTTTATAATTTTTTTAAATTATAAGGTTATTTTGTTATTGTATAAAAATGTGTATCATTATGTCATAAACTATAGTATCATAAATGGAAGATTGTTACCCTAATTTTATATATAAAAGAAATATTATTGATAAAATTAATTTGTAAATCTATCAAATAATAAAAACATGTCAGGGTCAATTGTAAGTAATAAAAATTAGTCGCATTCTCGATAAAAAATTTTAATTATTATTTTTTTGTTTTTGAGATCGATTTTTAATCTTATATGTTTAAAAAGTATTAAATATAATTTTAATAAATATAAATTTATAAACTTTTACGATCTATTAAAATAAAATTAAAATATACTAGTGTGCCCACCCTAAAAAAAAAATTTGCCTCCACCCCTGGCAATAGTCATAGTGGGATGATGGTGGTAGTAACAATAAATATAAGAATGAAATGACGATGGTGGTATTAGTATTAAATATAAGAATGAGATAACGATAATGGTGAGTAGTAGTGATGAACAATAGTGGTAGCAATCAATGGTAGATGGCGATAGTGGTGGTGGTGGTGATGTGAGGGGTGGGGGGGTGGTGGTGGCAGCGGTGGTGGTGGTGGTGGTGATGGTAATGGTGATTGCGGTGGGGGTGGTGGTAGTTGTAATGGTAGGGCGATTCCAAACATTGTTTTTTTTAAAAAAAAAAAAATAAAGTATTTAGGAGAAGTTATAATTCTTATAAGCATTTTTTAAAAGTCATCTCAAACACATCATGAGGGGTCTATTTTTTCTTTTAAATTTGGGATGTTAATATTAACAGTCGGATTAATTTTAAAATAAAATTTAAAAAGATCTCAACCGCGAAAAATAAAAGTCATTTTGTTTATTTTTTTAGATTTGAATTATATTATACTTTATTATATAGATGGTAGGTAACTTACTAGAAAAGAAATTGAAGAGAAAAATTTATATAATAAAACAGTTAGCTGATTTATCTTTAACTTTTCGCGGCTTAGATTGTTTGAAAATTATTGATCCGACGATACTAATTTGACTTTTATTCTTTTTGCAACTCTGAAACTCTCATCTCTCATACAATTCACTCTTCCTCTCTATTCCATACACCTAACTCTCATACGTATATAACACCCCATCTCAGTCATTTAAACTCACATTCTCCCATCTCTCATGTAATTTCTCTCTCCATGTCATAGCCCTTTTAAGCACACTCATTTGTCATACTCTCTCTCTCTTAACATTGTTTATCTACGATCCTAATTGAATTTTTTTATTCAAAGAAATTCAAAACCAAGCTAATCATCAATAAAAAATAATAAGTAATACCAATTGCACAAAAAAAAAACCAAAACCAAGCTAATCACTAATAAAAAAAAATAAGTGATACCAATGGCACAAAAAATAAATCAGAGCCAAGTTTAATCACAAATAAAAAATAATAATAAGTGATATCAATTGGACTTTCATCCCTTTTACAACTCTAAGACTCTCATCTCTCATGTACCTCTCTCTTTCTCTCATACACCCAACTCTCCTACATATATAACTCTTTCTTAGAGATTTTAAAAATACACTTTCTCATCTTTCATATTATTCTCTCTCTATCTCAGATCTCTTTTAAACACACACTTTTGCATCTATCATACTCTTTTTCTCTTAACATTGTTTATCTTGATCATAATTGGACTTCTTTACTCACAAAAATTCAAAGCCAAGTTAATTATCAATAGAAAAAATAACAAGTGATATCAATTGCACCAAAAAAACCAAAAAATCACAATCAAGCTAATTACCAATAAAAAAAAAGTGATCAATTGCACCCAAAAAAAATATCAAAACTAAGTTAATCACCAATAAAAGAATAATGAGTGATACCAATTGTATCAAAAAAACTAAAAAAATTCAAAATCAAACTAATTACTAATAAAAAAACATAAGTGAAATAATTGCAAAAAAACAACAACAAGAACAACAAAACCAACTATGACATTTTTTTTTTCTTATTTGCATCATTTTTGTCTTGCTAATGTTCATATTTTTTCTTAAATACTTGAATAGTGCAAAATAGACATCGAAACCACAAAAGATTAGTTAAATCAAATTTTTTTTTTTTTTTGAAGTGGCAAAATTTTGATTTGTTAATTTTGTTTAATCGCAGCGTGAGAATATTTATATAGAATTTGAAAAGTCACAGTGGAAGAGATTTTAAACCAATTATCCTCGCAACTACAAGTAAATTTGCTGGGCACTGTTAGTTTGATAGGTTTTTTTTTTTTTTTTTGAAAATTTTATTTGTAATTCAATGTGGTTAATTCATTTAATTGAATTCAGTGATTTAATTGTGCGTTCTTAATTATATTCGTTATTAAAATTAGACAACTTATTCATTAGATTTAGCCGGAGGTTAAAAAAATGAACAGTCATGTGGTGAAAAGAATAGTCGCATGGAAGAAATTTATGACATGATAATTTTGTAAAGGTGTTAGTTTAAGTTCATGGGGATTCTTATATTGTATTAATGTAATATGATTCTTTTTAATTTCAACCCTTTAACTTCTTTTATTTAAAACATTCTTGAATACCTCATTTGCTTAACAATTTTTTTGTGTTAAAAGTGTCTTCGACATGGGTAATAACGAATATATTATATTAGATCTCAATACAGATTTGATATGCTCATTGTAAAATATCTATATTATCCCTCCGGCCTCAACTACCTATTCTATTTGTGTTGATCTTTATTTGTTCCTATCTCTCAAATATATCACTTTTTTCTAATCATGAACATGAATGCATGTAGAGGATATTTTAAAGTCACAAAATTTAGTGAACGGTAAAGTGGATAAAATAAATAATTAGCAAATAAAAAAGATAGGAAAAATTTCATCTATACCCCTATAATTAGGTCTAAATTTAATGACATCTTTTTCTAATTCTAAAATTTCACTGTCAGTTCTTTTAGTGTTTGTCATGTTACGACGTTAACGGAGATTGACTATAAAAATTATATAAACTCAATTATGCAAAAAAATGAATGATAATATGGTGACTAATATTATAAAATAATTATCATACAACGATTTAAAATGATAAAAATTCATTGGGATAATATAATAATAGAAAATCAGACTTGTTGGCTGACTTAGAGCACATATAATAGAGAAATAATTGTGGGATTTTAGTCTATTTATATAACAAAAGATAATTTTGGTAATTTTTACAAAATATTTAGTCAAACCGTTACTTTATCAACGGGTAAAGACAAAAGTTATCATTAAAGGGGTGTTATTGATTTAGAAGTATAAATCAAAAGAGTGTGTTTGGGTAGTCAGAGGGGATTAGTTAGGATATCAAAAATATAGTCTTGCTTATAAAAGTCATCAAAGTCAAACCCGACCAACCTCATATTTGGATTGGATATAACAATGTTGAATCCATTGACAACGATGATTTAAAAATATTAAAAAGGTAATGCTATTATACCCTTAACCAATTTTCATCAGCTCTGAATCTTTTTGGGATGAGAG
The DNA here is from genome assembly GCA_963454935.2 of Ilex paraguariensis. Taxonomy (NCBI): domain Eukaryota; kingdom Viridiplantae; phylum Streptophyta; class Magnoliopsida; order Aquifoliales; family Aquifoliaceae; genus Ilex; species Ilex paraguariensis. The sequence continues at coordinate 242,493 of CAUOFW020009824.1, forward strand.
TAAACAAAGAAGTAAAACCCACCAATTGGGATTCCATATCCAAAACCAAGGAGTCCCAGAAAAGTGCTCAAGAAACCCATGTGTCCTCAACTTTGAGAATCAATGCAAATCAATGAAAGACTCTGGAAATAGAAAAGAAAAGAGCTTGTTTTCCAAGAGGACACTAGTGAGAGAAGGAGAGAGAGAGAAGAAAAATCAACACTCCCCAAATCCACCAAAACACTATCGAAGAAGAATAAATCAAAACAATCAAACACCCCCCTAAATCCACCACAACCGACAACCCATCCCCACCCAGTAAAAAAAATCAATATCGGATCCCACCCCACTCCTCTGTTTCACTAGAACACCAGCGTCCCAGCCCACCCCTTCGTTGCCTGGTTGCCTCGAAGACTGACCATCGTCGTCAATAGACCCCTTTTTGTCAACAACGCCTGAGCACTAGTCGGAGAGAGGGAGATATGGGTCCACCTTCATTGCTTGGTTTATTGGGCGTGAAGCAGTGCTCGAAATTGAGATGCGTGATGAAGAGATGATCAATGAGGTAGGGCTTCACTTCAGGCAAAAAATAAAGGGTAAAGTTATCATTGTTTAATCATATTCTGTCGGCTGGGATTTAAACCCAAGGGCATGGNCATTAAAGGGGTGTTATTGATTTAGAAGTATAAATCAAAAGAGTGTGTTTGGGTAGTCAGAGGGGATTAGTTAGGATATCAAAAATATAGTCTTGCTTATAAAAGTCATCAAAGTCAAACCCGACCAACCTCATATTTGGATTGGATATACCAATGTTGAATCCATTGACAACGATGATTTAAAAATATTAAAAAGGTAATGCTATTATACCCTTAACCAATTTTCATTAGCTCTGAATCTTTTTGGGCTGAGAGTAAACAAAGAAGTAAAACCCACCAATTGGGATTCCATATCCAAAACCAAGGAGTCCCAGAAAAGTGCTCAAGAAACCCATGTGTCCTCAACTTTGAGAATCAATGCAAATCAATGAAAGACTCTGGAAATAGAAAAGAAAAGAGCTTGTTTTCCAAGAGGACACTAGTGAGAGAAGGAGAGAGAGAGAAGAAAAATCAACACTCCCCAAATCCACCAAAACACTATCGAAGAAGAATAAATCAAAACAATCAAACACCCCCCTAAATCCACCACAACCGACAACCCATCCCCACCCAGTAAAAAAAATCAAAATCAGATCCCACCCCACTCCTCTGTTTCACTAGAACACCAGCGTCCCAGCCCACCCCTTCGTTGCCTGGTTGCCTCGAAGACTGACCATCGTCGTCAATAGACCCCTTTTTGTCAACAACGCCTGAGCACTAGTCGGAGAGAGGGAGATATGGGTCCACCTTCATTGCTTGGTTTATTGGGCGTGAAGCAGTGCTCGAAATTGAGATGCGTGATGAAGAGATGATCAATGAGGTAGGGCTTCACTTCAGGCAAAAAATAAAGGGTAAAGTTATCATTGTTTAATCATATTCTGTCGGCTGGGATTTAAACCCAAGGGCATGGATTAATTTAACCCATCAACGAGGGTTAAATTGTATTGTAGCATCCGAGTCAAGGTTTTATCTGAAATTTATATCCTGCCTCACTTTTATCCTTCTAAACAAAGAATTTATGGGGCCTACTGTATTGTTAACCTATTCTTATTAGTATTAACCCAATTTATCTTATTATCAAAACACACCAAAAAGGTGTGTAGGGAAGTTTTAGAATTAGTGGGGTGTGTCATTAAATTTAATTTTTCAAAAAGTTACCACTTAAACATTGCCCACCCATCGCCGCTGATACCTTTACCGACCAAACCATAGAAAATTAAAATGGTAATGTGCAAAAAAATTCCACGCAAACGGCCACGTGACAAGATCATATGCCTCGGTTACTTTTATATTCGAATCTCCATGGTCAGGCTAACGAGTGGATGGGGCCTAACATCTTTATTCGGGAGAGCGTGGGGCCCTTTTGATTAAGAAACCGTCCTTGAAGAAATCATTGGGTTACTGTATGTAGTTTTTGTCACGTGAAGAGAGTCGTCTATCCTTAACGACTCTTATAATTAGTAAGTGTTAATTCATTCATTAAAAAAAAATTAGCACAATTATTATCCGATATTTGAATTGAATAAATGTAGAAAAGAAATAGGTGTTTGAACTGGAACTCTCGCATCACATGGATCAACTCACGCTTTTTGAAAGATTAAGTGCTTCTAAGTTAAATAGGTAAGCTAGCGAAGCTTTTCATTGACCAGCAACAATAGTCGGATGAAGTTTGATTATCATGAGTTATGAAAGGTCTATCAAACCTATTTGTTAGCCTTTACAGAGCTTATTGCTAAAGAAAGAAAGTGAATTAACGAAAAAAGTTTATTTACCTCCAACCCTTAGGTTTGTTACGTTTAACGATTTCATTCGTTGATCTTCACTTGTCTTTAAATTTATCATCCAAAGTCTTATCTCCGACTTTTATTAGTGGAGAATGACGATCACACCCACGTTCAACTATCTATTAATGCGTTCCCCCTAAAAGACCTTCCTTGGAGCAACCTGGGGTCACTGCCCTGTTTGATAGTGATGCTATTGGATCAAGTTATTAGAATTTAATGAATTAAGTTAAGATCGATATTACAAAAATAAAATTGATATTGACTTTTTAGAATTGATACTGAGTTTAATTTTATATTTAGCAGTTTAGATTTTAATAATCGTAATTTTTTCATTCCAAATTAGGATTGCAAAAAGTAGTTTCAGATCTTTTTTNAGTTTAGATTTTAATAATCGTAATTTTTTCATTCCAAATTAGGATTGCAAAAAGTAGTTTCAGATCTTTTTTAGAAAGTTTATAGTATTGTTAGTTGGTGTTAACGGTAGATTTAATCCCTAATTGGTTTTTATCAGATAATATACAATAATGTAAGATAAAGATAATATAGTTGGACTTTAAACCGACTTCTAAACATTACCATAAATTCAAGGATAAAAATTTTGTTTCGAAACGTTTCCGTTTTCAAGGAGATTGAAACGAATTAGTACTGAAATCGAAATTCTAATATTTTAAAATGTTTCATAATATTTCGAGGTATTTTGTAATATTTTTATGTATTTACACAATTGTTTCGGAATGTTTCAAGATATTTTGATATATTTCAATCAATATTTTGGAAAAATAATTCTTAAAATTTTTTATTTTGTTCATTATGTTTCTGAAACGGATCAAAACGTTTCCAAAACATGTCGAAACATTTCCAACAGATAAGAAATAGATTGTAGAGGATCACTACAACAGATAAGGCTTTCCCGTAAAAAAAAATTTCCCACAAAATATTTATTTTCTCATCTTGACCACATTTCTCCTTGGCCCATCTCATATTGTTAGTCGTGTTGGTCGACATAAACAACTTGTACAATCTCAATTTTAAGGAGAAGTAGCGCAACATCTCTCGGGAGATGTTCTTACTTTACCATGTTCGTACTTGCCCCTAAACTTGTCACATTCGGGGCATTTGTTCGCAATTTCATACTCGTATGGAAAATATAACCAAGGCCCAAGTTTCTTTGCCATATTCATTCCTCCACCTTGACTAGTCACATTTGGGGCATTCTTTTGCAGCTTCATACTCCTTTCAAAATAGTATATAATAATTTATAGAAAATATAACTGAGGCCCAAGTTTTGTAGTAAAATTTTTGCCTCCTAATAGGACTTAGGTAATACATCCGTAGAAGGCAGTGATGTTTTGATTAAGTAAATCACCATATTCACTGATTTGCTACTACAATGATTTAGCGTCTTCAAATGAAGGAATTGCACCAAGAAACTCAACTCTCACAACCTACATAAACTAAACATAATGCATCATCCTTCAACAATCTGTCAAAATTTCCACCAAACTAAAGATACCCTCCAACAACCGTATTCATAAATGTTCCCACAGCCACATCCCCTATGACTTGTTGATCAACCTCATCAATATCTTCATCCCTATAATCCAGTAAATATTTATTAGTATATATATTTAAGATATCTCTTGGTTGAAAATCTTCTCCATGATGTACACCTTAAGTGTAACTTGGATCAATCCCAACTAATACAAATCATCTTATACCTCATCTACAATCTTATATAGCATGTCCATGAGGTACACCCTAAGTGTAACTTGGATCAATCCCAACTAATACAAATAATCTTCTACCTCATCTACAATCTTGTATAGCATGTTCTTAAACTTACAACATGGACACTGAATCCTATTAGCTCCACGATGCGTAGTAGTCATAATGTTTTCAACCCTTTCCTCATACTCTGACCTAAATCATGGGCAGAGATAGTCATGGGCCAGGGGCACTGGCCCACCGTGGGAAAAAATCTCTATTTTATTACTTATATGTGTGATAAATGTTCTATGAGTTATCTCACTGTTGGTGCCCACCCATGAGTCCATGCCTCAACTATACTTAGTGGTGTCCGCACTCATAATCCATGGAAACTCTATTTATTCATCTTATTCACAAACACCTCTTACATCACCATAAAAATTAACCGGCACTTTGAGACGGAGACAATGGAGAAACAACAATGCCAAGATGGTAAGTGCAACTCTTTAGTAATTGCGATCCGGTGTCTTTTTTATAAAGAGGTTAATTGTGAAGGGTTATAATTAGTCACATTTTTTTTTGTAAAATGGGGCAAGTAAATTTTTTTTGTTGTTTTTTATTACACCTAAAGTTTTAGGAATTAAATATGATTTTCAAAATCTCCTTTGTATCCTTGGCTCTAGTTGGTTGGAATGAAAAAGATATAATTTTTGGGTTAAGTGCTCACCCTCGTAATAATTCCTAGCTCCACCCCCAAATGCACCATTGTGTAAACTATAGAAAAAATACTTACTATTACAATCCGAGTACAATATCAACAATGAAAGAATTGTAGTGAACACTAAATTAGAGAGACATACATGAAGGAAAGAATTGTTGTGATTCTAAACAAAAAATTTTAAATGGAAGAGAGAAAATTACTATGAGCACTAAACAATAGTACACCAATTTATCACTATCCTAGTAAATAAGCTTTCAACCCAATAGAAATTTTCATGTTTCTAGCTGTCCATGTTTTATAAAAAAAGTACCAACAACTAGAATAATCTAGCAATTGATAGTACTACATAATGAAGAAATAATTATAATTATTGATTATGTATACATTTATCACTAAGTAGGTAAAAAATTAACATGCAAAATTGATTTTGAAGGTTTAAATTGGTTTATAAAAAGTAGTGCAATAAAATTAAAAGAGATTTATCAATTGAAAAATGACTATTTAGTTTTGGGATCTGGATTTATTTTGTCCACCAAATATCTATGTTTATGCAAGTTATTGAAAACACTAGATTTGATTGATTTGAAAATAAAAATTGAAGAACTAGTTCTATAAAACTAGCAGAGAATTATAAGTATTATCCATACCCAAAACTCAATAAAGTTAATAAACAATCAAATAATTGTACATAGTATAAAATTTTACTAAAAATCATTCAATCAATCTTTAATTTAAGAAAGAAAATAAAAATTAAAGAATAAAGAAAAATAATTGCATAACATGAATATTTGTATCACAATCCTAGATCCATATCCTAACTAAAGAGTACAAATAGATTACTCACAAGACATGATGAATCTCCAAAAAATAGAAATAATTATTAAAAGGCTAGAAAAGAGGATCCGGTCTCAATAGAGGGGAAGAGATATTTATACTAAATGCTAGGTCTAGGTCAATAAGTAGGAGTCTTCTCGAATTAGGAAGTCTAACGATGTTAAGTCTCATAGCCAGGATCAAGAGGCTCGTCCGAATAGTAATCCTTGCTTTCGGACGATTAAAGATCCCTAGAATTTGCAAACAATCAGTAGTGTCTGAAAAGTGATACTTGCGTCTGGATGGTGCATTAACGCACCGTCAATTAAGTATTCACACGGTCTTCTAAGTGTCCAAACACCGTAAACTCTCTAGAATTTTTTTAAGTTAATTAAGTACTTCTGTCCCGACCATATTTGTTAAACAAAGCATCTAATCATCACTAATCATTGCGTCTAAACGGTTCTAGTTATCTAGCTCTTCTTGTTTTCTGTACTCCAACAATCTGGGACGGGTACGAATCTTCATGGGTATCCAATTTTACTCCAAAACAAGACCCATTACTCCATATTACTCATGCGTCCACTTTGCTCGTCCTTAGTCATTCAATTTACCAAGCATGATAAATAATAACTCCAATTCAACTTTTTACATGGTAAATAGATCAAACACTAAAAATAAGAGTCAAAATAGAGACACCCTATAAGTTACCACATATAAACTCAAACATTATGCAGTTAGACATTCATTAAAGATAATATATTACGGCGTTTGATGACTAATCAGATGGCACGATTGAATACATATCAAAATGATCTTCTATTTTAGAATAAAATAAAAATAAGTAAATAACTAAGCAGAATTGAAGTGGTGTGCAAGTGTTCGTGTGTGTGAAAGGAAAGTCGTCCAAATAAATATATCCAAAAATAGAAAGATTTTATCCTAAAACTATCTCTTTCTACATTCAATTTTCTTTTTGGAGCTAACAAATAAGAATGTTCGATTGATTTGAAGCACAAAAACAACATTGACAATGTATTTTGCGAATGACATTCTCAAAAGCTATTGAAATTCTACAAAATAACAAAATATATATATATATATATATAGATTAAACTCTACTTCAATTTTCTAAATGCAATGCCAAGAAAACTATAGAGATAAATTTAGGAGGTCCCTCAAATAAATATAGTTGGAAAGAGAGAGGAAATGGTGGAGAGAAAAAGAGAGAGAGTGACTAATTGTGCGATTTTTTGTGTGCAGTGTTTTGTTTTTGGGTATGTGTGTGCATTTGAGAACAGAGATTGGGAGGGGGAGCAAAGAGAGATTGGCACCTGATCTTTACAATGGTGGTTCCCACAGCTACTATTAATGGCGATTCGAATATAAAATATTGTACTATTATATCAAATATATATTTTTATATAATTTTATTTAAAATAATTTATTTTTTATTTTGAATTTGTTATTATATGCATAAAATCACTGAACACTGTTTTCATTACAGTATATTGTTACACTGCTTTGTTACAGTGTATTGTTACACTGTTTTTATTATACTATTATGAAATTCGGATATTAATAAATTTTAAAATTCAAACAAGTGATATATCATAAAATAAACAAAATATTAAAGTTCTTCTATAAAACTAGTAGTAGTAAATATTTAATGTATAAATATAATTTGAAAATAAAACCACTTTAAAAAAAAAAATATGTATGAATCAAAGTATATTAAAGATAAGAGATTTTAAATTATCTAATATTTGTGATTGATTAGATTAGCAAATAAAATCGAAGTAATATTATCTGTACATTTATAGAGAGGGAGGTGAGATGCTAGTTATATATTTCTATGGTTTTTTTTATATCTATATAATAAAACACATAACAACTTGAATTTTTATCTCTTACATATTTCTCTCCTTAAAGACATGACATCATTCATTTCTATCACATGTTTAATCATTTATATATTTTTTCTTAAAAATATCACATTATTCATTTTTATCATATATTTAATCATTTAATATTTGATTAATTTGTAGTTAATATAATTTTTATTTCAAACATTATTCATATATAACAATATACATATGTTGAAAAAATTTAATAAAATATGATCGATTTTTTGAACGCTTGAATTTAATATTTTATCGTACNCATATGTTGAAAAAATTTAATAAAATATGATCGATTTTTTGAACGCTTGAATTTTATATTTTATCGTACCGAGTTATTAAAAATTTATAAATATGATATGATTTTCGTTGAGAGAGAGATGTTGGCAGCCAATACTTGTGGGCCTTTGTATTTTCTAACCTTTGGCCCACAATACTGACAAATCACTTAACATTTGAAATTAATCTTTTAATATATTGGATCACACTGCACACAACTTCACATTTTTTGGGGCCTTAATTTATCCTACTTGGGGTCCCTCCTTAACTAGGGATCCTAGGAGGCAGACTCACTTGTGTTGCCTTTGGGCCTACTTTGGTGCTGATCCAGAGATCGAATATTGTATTAACAAACAAAAGATGGAATTCTGTAGTTGGCTCAATGTCAATGACTATTCATCCGTAATGGTTCATGGGTTCAAATCTAGTTTGACCCCTCCCCGTTTTAAATACTCATCCAAAATATAAAAAATCAACACACGATGGAATACACCTCCATAGATACTTCAAAGTATATCATTTATATATATAGACTTCAAAGTATGTAGAATCCCAAACAATAATTTGTGCTAAAGAGAAAACCAGACTCTTCCTCTTAATCAGAACTTTCAATCTCAAAGACCAACAATTCGTATTGACACCCCTCATAAATTTATGTACATCAACCCATATAATCTTAGAACAAAACCATAAATGTCTAAGCAGCAGAGGGGGCAGTAACATAGTAAACAACACCACCCTCCGAAAGCACCGCCGTAAATTTGTTCACATCTTCAGCTGCTGCATTGGTCCTCTTGTAGTCTAGTGACTCATCGTTGTATATATCCCTCCACTGCTTCACCAACATTTTAATGTCTTCCCTATCCATGTTCTCTTCTTCGCCAGTGTACCTCCATGGCTTTGAACCCGCAGCACAGTAGTGAACAACTTTCACTTTTTCAAG